>JAHWFP010032610.1:0-35116 GCA_023313725.1 Lithobius niger
AGAAGTGTGTTACTCATCGTTCCTACGGAACTTTTCATAGACTCATGATGCAACTTAGTGGTGTTTTGCTTACAATTTATTGTTTTGAGTCTAGATATGAAAACTCTTGGAAGCTGTGCCTAACGTATCAGACCATGCCTGCCTGTGGAGTTAAATTTCTACAGAGTCCAGGTTGAAAAAGGGTTCTTAGTGAGGTCTACTCCTCATCCAACATTGTTACCATATGGAGCTTTCGGTAACTTTGGCGTTTCACTTCGGTTAACATTCAGTTCTCTCTTCAATCGTCATGTATCTAGGTCTCGTCTAAGATGGCAACTACTGATACACATCAAGATTGGGAGTATCATGTGGTGCAATCCCACTGGCCTCTGGAATATGAGGAGTGGGATATATCATAGTGGAACACGTAAAGGGACGAGAGGGCGAAACCGAGGAAGGTGTTTAGAGGTCGTAGATTCTATTCCTGTATCCCACTCTGTCTGGAGCGGCTGAGGTCAAGCCTAGGTTAGGAAACGAGCAGTAGTTTTATAGGTCCATGATTCCATAATTTATTTACGGAATTTGCAATTTTTCCTCCTGCCGTTGTTGTTGGGGTTTCCTCTATGATAATACGTTTTATCCTCTACATTACCACATACGTTTTATGGTTGAGTAAACTCACGAAGAATGGCAACATTGGGGTGGGGTAGGGATTGTCCATCCCCTAAGGGATATTGGCAACCTATTATCTTCACATGTAATAACTCAACGAAACCGGGAAGAGAAAAAATAAATTAGGTATAAGGGCCAAATTTACTGGCAGATTGTCCACACGTTTGATGCTTCTAACAACAGGGACGAGTCGCAGATTTGAAAGTAGGAGAAGAAGGGGAGGAACGATGAAAGAGTGGAAGTGGACCGATGCAACAAAGGGAAAAGGATGATACAATGGTTATTAATGAAATATGGAGGCGCGCTCATAAGGAAAGTGTTACAACTCAGAAAGGAGACATAATTCAGTAACGCAACTTTACGTAACAAAGTTGGTATTATTGCACCTCGGCCGAGGGATTCGGTATTGTTACACAATAAACAGACTGCTTGCAGGTAAACATAAATTCAGAGAGGCATAGGCTTAGATGATTATCACTAGTGGCGATAGAGGATTGTCAGGAGAGTATATACCTCGACTGTCTCCAGGTAAAAGGTAAGTGTGGAGTACAGTGAAAGAGTATTAGACATAGAGAAGTGACGTGGCTGAATGTCACTTCCCACATACCGCACCATCCCTTGACAAGGAAGTGACACGAAAATTAGTTACTAAATTGTGTTAGATATAATTCTAACAGCTTTCTGCAAAACATTTAAGCTAGAGATTAAGCTTAAAAATTCAACATACAATATAAAGAATGTAAGTTAATACATACTGTTTTTGTTTTAGTATGAGGCAATGAAGCCAAACAGTCAACGTTATGCTTCCCACTTTGACAAAAATGAGAAACAGCATTAGAAGGTCACAGAACTATCTACAACAACAAAGGCATACACTGGCAATGTCATAAAAATGATTACACTCCATTACATTCCATTACATTCCATTACACTCCATATAGGTTAAATTGGTAATGAAAACGTTGTAGCTATTCCCTGGGCACTGATGGAGAAAGTAGATCCTGCATAAGATCCACCCCAGGCCTAAAGGGTAGTGCAATTAATGTTGCCTCCACTAAGCTATGAAGGTACCATACCTTACGACGATACCGTTTAGATCTGGTGGTGACGGAGAAGGAATTCAACGAATTGATGGCAACTCGACTACCAAAATGTATGATGGAAGGATACTCTAAAAAGGTTTCACGTTGAAATTCCTTAATCATGCCTCGGACCCATTCAAAGTTTTTCACACTCTGTAAGCATCTCCAACTAGGCCTCTGCGCTACTTAGGGGCGACCATTTTTTTTTTGTGGTGCGCCAGAGAATCACAGATCCTGCAAATCTAACAACATGTCTGTTAAACCCACGGGAGTCGTTAGTGAGCTCCATGTTGCATCAGAAAAATTTATAGGGATTCCTTATGCGCACCAAGAGAAAAACAAATAGCACTTTGCTGTACCCTGTGGTACCATAAGAAACGTTTTGCTGCTGCCCAATAGAGTTGAGTCGGACGTGGGTTGTACCGGGACAGATTAACCATAGCATGTTTTATGTTGGGGAGACTATTGGAAATTAGAAATAAGAGGTATCCTATCAAAGATTGATATTGCTATTTATCGACTGATGGCAACCTGGCACACTCGACAATGTTTTGGGTGGTCACTAGTCAAAAAGGGGCTTGCAACAATATTGGAATCAACCATACTAAAGGTAGTTAGGATTTTAGTAATTTATGCTGGTTGAGAGACATCAGGGCTCGTCTCCAACACTAATCCCAAGTAAAGTGTGTTCTCTGTTTCGATTAAAGTTAGCTGCATCCCTACGCCAACTAAAATCTCATCAATGAGGTTCTCAGGGGCACAGGCAAAACATGTCATCCTTGTGTATTCCCATGAGCAGTATTACCCTGCTATCTTAAAGAACGCACAGAGGTCTTACTGACTGAGTCAGGCCACACCCAAAAACTACCACCATCATCTTCAAGTGCCATCTACTGCCAGATTGTTTTACGCCATAGAGAGCCTTATTGACTTTGCAAACCTGTTGACTAAACCTGCTACATTATGATATAAACCTGGTGGTGGTAGCAAACATATTAAATGGTCGACCACCCAATGAAGGTATGCAGAATGAATGTCTGTGGCATGGAATGAGTAGCAGCGATGAGCCACAGCAGACAACGTCAAAAGCAGCACCCTTTATCATAGGCCTCTTCAAAATCAATTTGTAATCTGGCAGAGCACCCACAAGGTACAAGGCGTGCTTGAAATTTCTGTAAGCTCCCATTCTTGTTGAACTTCCTAGCGAAGAGCTATTCTGAATTCTTTCCTTTTATGTCACCAGGTGGTCTATCAATAAGGTCCAACACATGCAAGCCTCCAATGGTTGTATTTCTGCCTGCATAGCCAGATCCCCTATGCGTGTACATTTATTGAATGGTTTTGCAACAAATCGAGGAGCAGCTCGAAGATGTGACAAAACACAAAAAGGCTCATCATTCACCCATTCTTCATATCCTTCACTCCCATCCATAAAAGATTCATTAAATAAAACAGCGTGAGAAGTGAGAGGCATTTCTCCCCACGCCCCGGAATAAGTGGGAGGACAAAAAGGGGGATTGGATTTAGCTACGGTGGCAGTTGACGAAGTGACCGGCTGTACAACATCATCAGGTATGGTATAGCAAGAGGAACAGAAAATGGACACAGCAGGGTTTAAAACAGTATTTCTGGTTAATGATATAGGATTATCTGAGAAGGGAATTTGGGACCCATCCCTCGTCGGCGTAAACATATACGCTTTGGTCAAGAGGTTGGAATTTAAACCACTATTAACATGCATGAAGCAGACATTACGTTTTTGGAAGCCGCCTGCATCTCAACGACGTCTCTAAAACTAGTAAAATATGATATGAGCGGCTATATGCTATCCTAACCCTAGGATATTTAGTCCTGTCGATATTTTTTGTAACACTGCCTGACTACAGTCAGTGTCGACCCATAATCGTAAGCTTATAAATCATCCGTGGGTCCAAAATAACGATCGTCAGTATTTGTTTTCTTACACACTATTACAACCTGGCCACCATCTTCATCACAATCGTGGTAATTGGATGAATATAAGTTGGTCCTTGCCAAGTTGTAAGGACCAACTCGGCAAGGGCAAAGGCTTGATGGTCTTGGCAAAGGAAAACGATTGTCTTGTGGTTGATTGATGGAGTAATGTATTGTTATTGAGATCCCGCCAATCTAATCTACTGTCCGGCATAGTTTAAATTTTGGAGTGGAGCTCTGTGCTAAGGGTCATCAGCTAGAATTCTTCTTGAGGGAGGTCCATGGTCATGATGATTTGACACTTGTGCAGGTGGGCTGCGCATGCCACACGTGGTAGCCGAATGTCCAAATTCATAACACCTTGAACACCTTGGTCCAGGGAGGATTCAGACGTTTGAACATGGGTACAGTCCCTAAAATTATGTTGAGAATTACGGCAATGTATGGAGGAGGGGATACGACGGAGTTGATGTGATTTAGGAGGTTGACTTCACTGTACAGCACAATCTTGCATTGAGCATGGATGGGTATTGATAACTGCTTGATGTGGTCCCATACGTTGTTGCCATAAGGAACTATTATAAAAACTGCGACTTGATCCGTCAGCCTTTACTTGTTTATAATGTGTACGGTTCATTGAAGCAGATTGCATGGCATACAAAGGTTCATATTTCCATATTTCCACAACGAGGGAGCAACTGACCAGTTCTCCAATATTCCTCCAACAAGATTGGCTGTTCTTTTCGATAACCAAATGCTTGGGATGCTATAACCATCGGGGTGGTGAAGGCTGATACATCGGAACAGGGGTGGGTCAAGCAATCTACTATTTCTGTTTGCAGTAGTAAAAATATGAGATCATCCGAAATGGATAAGATATTTCCTAGTGACGGTCGATGGTGAATGCTGAATCCCTCCTAACATCCAAATACAGGCTTGATTCTCTGTTAATGGGAACACTGTTGCTACTGTTTCTCCCACGAGGCCACAGGCACGTCTTATGTGACTCGGTAGAACTTCAGTCGCAAGTATGCGTATGGCCGTGAGGTCCCCTAAATGATACATTTGCTCAGATGGGTCCACACTTCCATAGTCAATCAAAGTTGTTCCCTGATTTGTTTAGCTTATAAACTGCCCTTGGAAATGGATTAAAAGGTTAGGTCCCATCGTGTGCATAAGCATCATCTTACACTCGGTGTTGTGTTGATCAAATACTCGGATTTGTTGAGGAGTTGCAACCGCTAGAACAAGAAAAGGCCTTGCCAAGATTTCTGAGATCCATAATTTTTCTTTGGCTAGACAATTAAAGAGTGACTTCCGTAACATGAAGAGCTCAAAAGCAATGAGGATTGGGATTCCTTGTAGTGTTCTGGCATCTGCGCTACGTGAGTCTGTCACCAGTGTGGGGAGTCTGAGCATTTACATGCCCACAGTTGACCCATGGTGGGTTTTGTCTTCCTGTCTTTCTGAGAAACGGTGATGTATGGATGTGATGATTCGTAAGGGGGGAAAAGGTGATGTGGTACTTCCATCGTACTTCTGGAATGTACTAGTGGTTGGATACTTTTTTTAGGGAGTATCGCCTACTGGATATTACTGGTTGGCTTAAGGCTCATGGTGGTAACCATATTCTGATACCAAATATTTCTATGGAGCCCTGGTTAAAAAAGGGTTGTTCGTGAAGTTTACTCCATATCCAGCTTTGCGATAGCATGCAACTCACAGTAAGCTTCGATGTCTTGCTGCGAGTTAACATTCATTTCTCCCTTCAACCATCGTGTATCTAGGTGTCGTCTAAGATGACAACTATTGATGCACGTTTAGATTGGGAGTATTGCTTGGTGCAATCCCACTGGCCTCACCACGTACACTGTGTATGTGTACCTGAGTGTGATACATCACAGTGGTACACGTAAGGAGACGAAAGGGTAACACTGGGGAAGGTGTTTAGAGGTCGTGGATTCTATCCCTTCATCACTCGATCTGGAGCAGCCGAGGTAAAGCCTAGGAGAGGAAACGAGTAGTAGTTTTATAGGTCCAGCAATACGTAATTTATTCATGGAGTTAGCAATTTCTCCTCCTTCCGTTGGCGTTGGGGTTTCCTCCACAGATCATGCATGCCATCCTCCTACCATAAGACATATGTTTTCGGCTATGTAAATGAACCCACGAAGAATGACAACATTGGGGCGGGTCACGGATTGGCAAATCCCCAAGGGATATTGGCATCCTAGAATATTTGCAAGTCGTAACTCAACGAAACCAAGAAGGGAAAAATATACTAAGCCTAAGGACCAAAATCAATGGTGGATTGTCCACACATTTGATGCTTTCCATAACAGAGACGAGTAGCAGAGATAGTAGGAGAAGGAAGGACGGAAGGAAGAATAGAAGAGTGGAAAAGGACCGAAACAATAAAAGGAAAAGAGGGGGATACAATGTTACACTCTTGAGTTATTTCGCACAGTATTGTCCTGGGATGTCCATGGATACAAGGACTGAGTAAAAGTGGCTGCATTCTTGCATCCTATTGTGTTCAAAGTTGTTCCCCAGTGAAACTTATCGACCCCGTCCTGGTGAAATTCGGGCAAGGAAACTGTTCTCACCTAAGAAAACGGCTTTTCTGTAATTTTCTACAATACAAATTAAGTATAAATTAAGTGTTAACGGTATACATCACCTTCGTATATGGTCTAATGTTACAAAAGTGGTGAATTTTCACTTTCAGTAAGTAAGTAATTTTTATTATTCAGTCAATGCTGTCCTAGTGTGCCCTGGGATAAAAAAAAAACTGCGTAATTACGTGCGAGGTAGCTAAACAGACATAAATTTGACCAAGCTGTGCAAGCTATAAATATGTTGAATTAGGAAGTACTGACCCTTGATGCCCTGGGATACAAAATATCCGGAGACATAGAAGGGACGTTTAAGTATTCTAAACCTCGACTCACTCGAAATTAGAAGGCTTAGGTTGGACCTAACTTGGCATACTCAATCCTACAGGGATTAGCTGATATAGATAGCAACAGTTTCTTCCTAATAAAGGGAACACAAACAAACAAGGGGCCATGAACTTAAATTAGTAGTAAAGCCTTTTAGGAGGGACTGCCATAAGTTCTTCTTTTCACGTCGCATAGCTAACCCTTGGAATACGCTTCCTGCAGATGTTGCACAGGCCCCTTCCCTTTCTGCTTTTAAATTTAGGCTAAAAATTTAGGCTAGATATGTTAAGTGATTAAAATTTACTCCTGACGGTTAAGATAAAACCACAATGGCATCAAACTGAACAACGATTTAATTTTCGACAAATCATTAAATCTTTGTCTTGTTCACCTAGACAAACAATACAAGGAATGAGAACTATTGGCCGTGTATTGTTTGTCTAGGTGAACAAGACAAATATATAATGATTTGTTGAAAATTAAATCCTTGTTCAATTTTTTGACATTGTGGTTTTATCATAACCATCAGGAGTGAAATTTTAATAAGTTACCCATTCGACCACAAAATAATTGAAACCAATATGTTAAGTATTTTTAATGTTGTGACAAAGGAATTAGCCAGATATGAGTATAATCTTACTTTTATTGTTTTCTTACGACAGGATAGGTGTAAGTGGGGCTTCCGCCCGTTTGCCATAATCCCGTTTGCCATAATCGCGTTTGCCATAACCCCGTTTGTCATAATCGCGTATGCCATAATCCCGGGAGCCCAGAATATCTTTTCCCAGTAGCCATAATCCCGTTTGCCATACATGTTTGTTTGCCATAAATCCTGTATCAAGTCTCATTTTTTAAATAGCACTCTAAAAGAATATTCTTAGCATTCAAAACTACCTATGGATTATTCACGCCTGGTGCCGAGTTTCTGCGCCATCTGTTAACAAAACTATTTACTGTTTATCAATCCAAATGCAGAGCTACGTTATTTGGACAACTAAATACAGATGCAAACCTATTTACGTTGCCTTCTTGTGAGCCTTTGGCTTTCCCGTCTTTATTATTTGGACAAATTAAAACTTTACTTTTGTTTTTAATTCGATGTTAATTTGAAATGTGTTCTAATTTTTTTAAAACCGTTTTTCTAACGTGGTTTAAAAATAATAAAAAATAGTGTAGTCATGACACAACACATGTAATTCCTACTTACACATGGGGCAACATTATGCACCGAACGAAATTGGCAATTTACTGGATTTTAAAATATTTCGAAACATAGAACAGACATTTTCGGATCCCCGAATTGGATTTTGGATTCAGAAAAGTGGTCCCTATATTGTGAAAGTTTAATGTTAGCATTTTCTTTTTTTTGGGGGGGGGGGGACTCAATTTTCCTTAAGTGCAAGCCCACGTGTGTACCTTGTCTCGTTGCTCCCACCCCCACCCCCGAAAAAAATATTACCGTGATTAACCTTTGTTATAGAAGGTTATCCGGTGCATAAAGTTGCCCCATGTGAAAGTAGGAATTACATGTGTTGTGTCATGACTATACTATTTTTATTATTTTTAAACCACGTTAGAAAAAAAGTTTTAAAAAAATTAGAACACATTTCAAATTAACATCGAATTAAAAACAAAAGTAAAGTTTTAATTTGTCCAAATAACATAGCACTGCATTTCAATTGGAATGGCAAATAGTAACTAGTTTTGTCAACACATGGAGCAGAAATTCGGCACCAGGAGTGAATAATCCATAGATAGTTTTGGACGGCTACTAACACTTTGTCTTGAAATTGGGTTTTCGGATGATGCCGTCAAATCCGACGGTATGGCAAACGGGAAATCCAGCAGAAGAGGAGAAGAGTATAATTTCGAGCAAACGGGAAAATTTAGAAGAGCTGGGACGATTGCCATAAAATCGGTCGTAAAACGTGATTATGGCAAACGGGATTATGGCAAACGCACCGTAGCCGTAAGTGGATAGCATCTATCCCTTCCTTGGCCTTTTGTATCTATAGCTACAGTATATAATGCCCTGAGGTGCGTAACTTCGTGGGAACCAGCTAAACTGGCGGAATTTTATGACGCGTAACTCTAGTATGTATTTAATTCACAACGCAAGTCAGAATTTATTGTAAATTAAACATTAAACGGGAATGATCCATATGTCCGCCTGGCTCCTTTTTAAACAATGAACAACGTGCCTATGCGATAGTGTGCTTGTATAGGTTATCAGCCATCTTTCCGAGGAGTGAGATATAACAATGTCGAGGCCCACAGGGCCGAGCCATTGTTGTATCTCTCTGGAGGAAAGTGGCTGATATTTATCACCCAATTTCACGATCACAGTCCAACAACAATAGTACAGCACGCACACAACAGAGAATGAATCGTGCTGACGTTCTTTTGGTCAGAAAGGCCGACAATGCGACAAGGATGTCATTGTTGGCAGCATTGTTATTCCTTCCTTAGTTAAAAGTTCTGTGCTCGTGTTTATTGATTGTAACTCGATTCCGAAGTGCCCCATCACCGTCCATACCGCGGAAACTCAACGACGAACAGCCCCTTCAGACAACTTCTCTTAAACAATTTTTAGAAGTTGTTTGAAGGGGCTATTCGACGTTGAGTTTCCGCGGTATGAACGGTGATGGGACACGTCGGAATCGAGTAACCAATCAGAAATAAAAGCAGATAACCTTTGTTTGCTAATGGGTATTCATTCGTTGTGGGATGATGTGTGCTTTCGGAATCTGGAACAGTTATTCGGTAAGACAATAAACGTGTAATTATAGGACGGAGAGCCAAATGGGCTCGATTAGTGATAAATAAACGTATACTCAATGTGTAAAAATTTTGGTTTGGGTTTTACTAAGCTGAAATGCTTCAAATTTAATAAATAAATAAAAAATAATGAAAACCATGACAGACGTTTGTGTCAGAATGGCTAGCGTTAGGCTTTGTCAAGATTTTTGCGGAGTGACCGGGGGGGGGGGGGGGGGGGGGGAAAGGTTGTAGGAGCGGACAACGCGACTCGGGTAGGGTGAGAGCTACCCACCAAGAAAAGATTGCACTGTTCAGACTGACGAGGAAAACAAATCTGTTCTATATTTTTTTTTTATCAAGGCTGCGACGTCGTTTGTAATTTTAAATCGTAAATAACCTTTACAGTTCAGTGTCATGTTTTCGTGCTACAAGAAAAATTAAATAAATAAAACTGAGGCATTTTTTTTCCTTCACCAAAACTAGCTTTTTACAGTGCTGTTCAAATTTTAATCGAGGCTGTAAAGTCCTTTTTAACATCTGGAGCGAGCATGATATTCTTTAATTCATAAGCAGGCGTGATATCCGATATCACTCCTCCTTTTGCATCTCAGTCCTAAACCATTGTTGCAATAACGTCGTGTTCTATTGTTAAAGGAGGACTGGGATCGTGAAATTGGGTGATAATGTAATATACGTAATTACATATTCGGTAAGTTACACGTCTACCTGACAACTCGCCTGACAACCGACCGGTAAATATGAACTAACCGTGTTCTTATCAGTAAATGCAACACTCTAAATCCGTCTGAACATAAGTCAGCAAACTAAAAATAATACTTATTTACATTCCAGCTTACCTGATTGATTGAGACTTGTTCGGTATACAAGTGAGTACTGTTCAATATGTACATTCTAGTGAACCCGTAGTCCAGGCTACGGAAGGAGGTCCACTCTTGGGGAGGACCAAATGGGTCGTGAAATCCCCCACCCAGACAGCAGCCCTGAAAGAAAAAAATTATCGATAGTTAAACATTGAGAAGCAGTGGGAAGAAAGCACGAGCCTATTCTAAAATCCTGATCCACTATTAGCGCCGGTGCACACGTGCGTTTTTTGGACGCGCGTTGACGCTGCGGTGCCGCTTCGGTGACGTATGTGCGCGTTCGGTTCCCTAACCTCGTGTACAAAAAATTATAGTTTGAAACCAATGAGACGATATTGCTTTTTTCGCCTACCTCGTGAACAAACAATATATTTTAAAACCAATGCGACGAATTTTGGTACATTGATGTACTAATTTAAGACGTACCAGGGAAAAATGTTATACATCCTTTGCAGCTTAACTAAAAAATTCGGATAAGTTCTTTAATTACTTCCGAATGAGTCTTCAATCATTTCTGCAGCAACATTTCATATTTCAGAATAGTTCTTTACTCCCCCAATAAACAATTCCATGTCTATTTCTTCGAAATTGGACGCCATTTTTGGTAACGTTTTTGCAGTAAACGGCGGACGTGTGCACCGCTCAAGTCACCCAAGGTACTCAGAGACGCAATTGCGTTTTTTTAACGCTGCGGTACTGCTGCGTTGACGGGGGAATTGCGGTGCAAAACGACCGGACGAGCGGGGGGCGGTAACGCAAATTCGACGCTGGTACGCGTGCAGTACCCAACAGATGTCACGTAAACCAAACCGAAAATACGGTACCGCACTTGCGCACCGGCGCTGAGATAGATTGCAGTGACAAACTTAACATTTGTTCACTTCATGACGTGTATTAAAATTACAAACAAAAATGTCGATTATGCCGAAAAAAAGGGGGTTATATGATTGAATTCCACTTGTTAAAATGAACACGGATGAAAATTGATGATTTTTAATTGAAAAAATAAAATGTACAATTCAGAAAATTGCATCTGTTTTGCTGCTGTTGTACTTTACGTTTTAAATATATGACTGGTTAAGCACAAAGCACCTTACCAGATGCAATTTTCTCAATTGTACATTTGATTATTTCAATTAAAAATCTTCAATTTTTATCCGTGTACATTTTAACAAGTGAAAATTCAATCATATAACCCCCTTTTTTACGGCACACTTGACGTTTTTGTTTGTAATCCGTGTACCTTTTTTACAGCTATGGCGACGCGGAACAAAGCTTTATGCATGCAGTCGATTGCTGCTGGCTACTTTGAAAGAAATCAACTCAGCTTTGAAAGCCTGCATCTGCGAAATAAATACGCCATTCTATCGTTTCTAGCTGCCTCATGCCTCGAAATTAACAACGTAGCTTAGTTTGGTTTAAATCTATATCGTTTAGCTGAAAACACGGATTCTTTCCACAAAATTATATATGTGGCAGTGGCTTTCGAACATATTTATTACGAAGCCATGGCCCGAAGCCGTACGCCCCAACTACACTATGTGTACAATACACACTGCTACTCTACACACACACTGCGCCACACCACACCACACTACACCGCATCACACCATTGGTGCACTACATTACAACTCTACTGTGGCATTTGCTAAGCAACAGCAACCTCCCCCCCCCCCACCTTCTCTCACCCATAAGGGGAAAGTTCCAGTGGGCTCCAACTCCACTTCGCCACTGATGCACTGGCTTCGTTTTCCGCTGCGTACAAGATACACACCCGCCTTCTCTCTCCCATGTAAGGAAAGTTCCAGCGGCCTCCGAACTCTACACTCATTCACCATCACTGCACATTTTGGACTGCACATTTCGGATTGTACATTTCATCCCTCACATCTACGAATCAAAACTTCACCAGATCAGGGAGGAAGCAGGAGAGCCCTCAACACACTAGACACCTAACTGCCTACACACTGATCTTAGAAGCTAAACAAAACTTGGCAATTGCACGCAACTTAACATACCGTTGCCTGCCATTCGTGAGTGACAGCAGATCCTGAACTGTGGGCAAATCATGCAACCAGGGGCCCAACAACACACACATCCTATCATATTTTCTCTAGTGGAAGAGAATGTGGGCCGGTGTCTCGTCCTCGCGGCACACTTGACAGGCTGGTGTGCTAACCCAGCCGAACTTGAATTGATGCGCACGCAGTAAGGTGTGCCCAACGCGCAGTCTGGACAGCACTTTGGTTTCACAGAAGGCCATCTTGTCCATCTTGGACTTCACAGCACACGTTGGGTGCATCATACAAAAAGCCCTAGCCGCATCAGATGCCTCCCATTCTTTTTGCCACTCAGCAAGCGCCCATTGCTTGACAATGGGTCGCCGCATCCACGCGGAAAGCACCATAGTGTCAAGTTGGCAAACTTCGGCTTTCGCCTCACGGGCTAGCCCGTCAGCTAGGACATTGCACGGATTACCGCAGTGTCCCTTTATCCATCTGAGCGCAATACTGCTGTTCCGAGACGCCATCCAGAGCTTCCACAATATCGTATAGACCAAGGGGTCACATACCTCAAGATTCGTACATGACACTTGTAAAAGCCTACAAGCAGCCATCGAATCCGTGTAGAGCGCAAACGATGGCAGCTTCAATGCAAGTGCAACATCAAGAGCCACACATATAGCCAGCAGAGGGTGCTCCAAAAAAAACTTTTTTTTCAAAAAACCTTTCTCCCTGGTCATTTTCCCATTTCACTTGTCAATGTGAGTTGCCACAAAAAATTTCTGGTCATTTGAGGCATTCTAAGCCTTGCCGCCAGGTTTTGAGTGTTAATACAGGTAAAGTCCATATACAATGTAGTACACGTATACAATATAGCATATAAGTGAAGGTATATGAACTATATTTAAAAGCTGTGGTAAAATTTATTGAATTAAGCCTTTTATTTTTTTTCAGTCTAGTATCTGACTACTAAATAGTATCACCTGTCCACCACTTCACGAACAAATTGAGGCAAAAACAGTACAAACCGGTGTCCTACGTCATAAAACTTAAGTGTGGCTGCTTGGGAACGAGGTTGAAGAACTCCCTACTTTTCGAATAATAAAAGTACACTAAAAAGCACCACGCATTCAACGGGACAAACGGTACCTTATATTTCGAAGCAAAACTTAAAAATTGGCTTCATTTTTCAAAGATAAAAAAAAAAAATAAAAAACACAGGCTAAAACACCAACTCTTCACTCAGCCAGCCATCTTGGTATTGAAGGTGCCCGGAAGTGGTGACGACACGGAAGGACAACAAGGAGCGGAGGTGGGAAAGGTCGAAAGACCAATATTTGAGCCAATTTTTAAGTTTTGCTTCGAAATATAAGGTACCGTTTGTCCCATTGAATGCGTGGTGCTTTTTAGTGTACTTTTATCATCCCTGTACGCATTTTTTTAACCTACGAAAACTTTTCGAATACCAACCCAAGTAGAGGTACTGAGATATTTTTTCTACCTGAAAGATGATCCAATAAAACATGAAGAATTGTTCCTAACCTAATGGTGCAGTAGCAGAGAAAGTTCTTGTGGGAGAAGGCTGGGATTGAAACTCGGCGCAACGATAAGGTGAAAGCAAAACTCCTAGATCTCTATGAACCCTGCCAGCTTGTCCAAAAAGCTTGTTCCACACTCTGTTGAAAGAGTCAAATGAGCAGAAGGGACAATCATTCATTGAAGATATTACTAATTATTTCTTTATTTATTGCACTTCAAAATGCTCAGCGGAAGATTGAGTCTGACAGGTTTCGTCAACAGACCGACAGGAAAAAGATGTGATATTTCTTCAAGCTTTGAAGGAAGGAACAAAAGTCTTAATGGGCACAGAAGATAAAATTTATAGCAATAAAGTAGTGACGAGGTTGCATCGGGACAGTTTGAAATTACTCAGAAAAAAATGTAAAAGAAACATGGAAAACCTGTCAAAGTGAGTATTTTGAAGTGCAATAAAGAAATAATTCGTCATATCTTCAATGAATGATTGTTCCTTCTGCTCATTTGACTCTTTCCCTTTGCTTTTATGGACCAGACGGCTGGGACCATAGAGATCTTGGAGTTTTGCTTTCACCTTATCCTTGTGCCGAGTTTCAATCCCAGCCTTTTCCGATTGTGTTTGCACATCCACAAGAACTATCTCTGCTACTGCGCTATTAAAGCTAGGACAATTTTCATGTTTCATTGGGCCATCTTTCAGGTAAAAAAATATCTCAGCACATCTCCTTGGGTTGGTATTCGAAAAGTATAGGGAGTTCTTCAGTCACGTTCCTAAGCAGCCATACTTAAGTTTTATGAGGTAGGACACGGGTTTATGTTGTTTTTGCCATAATTTGTAAGTGAAGTGGTGGACAGGTGATACTATTTTGCAGTCAGGCACTAGACTGAAAAAAAAGAAAGGGCTTAAATCAATGAATTTTATCAGTTTTAAATAAAGCACATATACCTTCACCTATATGTTATATTGTATACGTGTAATACGTTGTATATGGACTTGACCTGTATTAACACTGAAAACCTGGCAGCAAGGCTTAGAATGCCTCAAATGACCTGAAATTTTTTGTGGCAACTCACATTGACAAGTGGAATGGGAAAATGGCCAGGGAGAAAGATTTTTTTGAAATAAAGTTTTTTTTGGAGCACAAAGACAGCTCGACGTTACAGGAGTCACACTGCGCCGAACAACTAGATTGAGCAATGGGATCGCCACACCCAGTCCTCCTGTCCCATCACTCTCACGAAAAGAGGCATCACAGTAAATGGCACTTCCAGAGCCATTCGGCTGGAAAACTTTAGCTACCTCAGGACACCAACTCCAGGGACTGAGTGACCATGCGTTAGCAACCGGTGTGGCATTGTCCGATACTTGTTGCAGTAACAACACTCCCGCACCTGCCTCACCAAGTATACTCCTAGCTTTCTCACTCAGCTTCCCATAATCGTCTAGTATTCTGCCTACTGGATCGTTCTGGCCACGACTCAGGTTGCGCAGACAGAGTGCCATGAGCAGCTCCATTGTCCTATACTCAATGGGCGGCTCACCACACTCTACCCACAGAGCTTGAACGGCGGTAGAGGCAATGCAGCCTGAAACACCCCGCAAACACTCATTGACTGCAACTTGCAATATCTTCAGATGCTTCTTGGACAAATGGCAGGTGATAATCAATCACCGATCGTATAAAAGTACGATATGCCGCCAAAAGAGCTCCTCTCGTTACATGTTTGCCACTACACAGAGTACGCAACACTGCTGTCCAGCCAGCAAGTTGTCGTGCACTTGTGCTACATTTCGGGACCATTCAAGAGTCGCTTCCAGTACCACACCCAGATATTTCACTTGTGACATCGGGCCAACAACCTGATCACCTACTCGCAGCCATACACAATTCAGAGCAACTGTGGTGTACTTCGTAACCACCACAACTTCAGTCTTCGAAGGAGCAGCCCACGTCCACCAAGTAACCGATGTATACTATCAAGAGTCTCCTGTGCTCGTTCCGTCAGCAGCTCCAAAACGTCACCAACAAACCACACTGCCACATCATCTGCATAGCAGATAATGTTTGCAGAAAGCCCTACGTCAACCAGAACTTCGTTGATTGCAACCGCAAAGAGCGTCGGACTTAAGCAACTCCCTTGCGGAAGTTCTCTGCTGGTAGTTGCTTCAGCCGACCAATTGCCGTTTACCCATGTTACACATGTTTGCGCACCCAAAAGCACAACGACCGTATCAATAAGCCTTTCACTGACTCCAATCCGGACTAAGGCAATCCTGACCCACTCTATGGACACAGTATCATAGGCTGCCTTGATGTCTAAGAAGATCGCCAAGACAACCTTTCCCTGTGTCCATGCTTCCTGAATATTTTAGAGCAGAAACAAGACTGCGTCCTGTGCACTGTAGTTTGGTCGATACCCAAACTGCACTCCTGCTGGACACTCATAATATTCAATGTGCCAGCTCAGTCTCCTAATCACCATTCGCTCGTAAACTTTCCGTATACAAGACAATAACGCAATGGGTCGGTATTCACTAGTTCCGACCTGTTGCTACCTGATTTATGCACTGGAACAAGAATGGTGAACAACCAGGCCGGCGGATGGGAGCACCATCCAAAATCTGCCGAAACAGATCAACGAGGGACTGCTGTTTAGCCTCCGATCGCCTTCGACAATCGACTTTTTAGCAAAGACATAACACGTACACGAAGAATGGATCTGGAGTTTGCTGAGTGGCATTGTTCCCTAATTGCAATGGTTAAAACAATGTAAAACAATTAAAATGATCGTTTAGGGTCCCGTAACTCCGGAACGGCTAGACCAATCGAAAAAGTGGTCTCTGTGAGGATGAAGCTCAGGGAAATTTCTGGCCTAGATCATGTTTCAGATTTTAGGTAGGTGCAGTAGTTTTTTTATGAAACCGTGTCACACAGGAACAAGAAGAACAACCACCACAACAACAACAACAAGTGAACAGTTTTCAAATTTACGATGTGGCTCCGTACGCTTACTCTTGCACGGAAATGCATAAAAGTTGGTATAAATATACCTTCTGTACCTACCTACTATCTGACCAAGTTTGGTCGAAATATATTGAATTAGGAACGTAGAAATTAATAGTTTTAGCTACGCTGGAAAGAGGACTTCAATCATGTATATACACGGCCATCGCCGTGTGTGATAACCTTTATTCCATTTACATATATATACCTCAACAGGTTAATGCGTTGTGTAGGAGTCTACGATCCATTGGACGCCAAGCATGGTATTTACTAAGGCTGGTTTTAACCATCTCAGACCGGTGGCGTACGCAGGAATTTACTTTGGGAGGGGCACAATGCTTGAAGGGGCGCCTTGTGGTACTAAAAAAAAAATATTAATAAACAGCCAGTGGGTGTGGGAGCTTTGAAAATTCGCACATTTTAGAGCATTTTGGGGCCCATGGAGCAACTTTTCAGCATTTTCAGCAACTTTTTTGGGGGGGAGGGGGGAGCAACTTTTTAACATCTTCAGCAGCATGTTTTCTTTTTTAATTTTGGAGCTACATGACGATTTGAAATACTTATGACATTTGTTATATGAAACGCCAAGTTTGGCCGGTGACGTGGGGGCACCTGACTTACCCTTGGAGGGGGCTCGTGCCTCTTGTGCCCCCTCCCCCCTTGCGTACGCCTCTGCCTCAGACCAGTAAAGACATTTTCATACGTAATTTCTCAAGAGCTAGAGATTACTACACATTTTTTCTTCAACCCGAGTGTTTGAAACTCAGGAGAGCTATTTAGGCAGACACTGATTTTCCAAATGAGGAGTTCCAGGAATATTTTCTCCCAATAAATAGCACAAGTTTTTTTAATGTGCCAAAACACGAGTGCTGAAAGAAATTTGATAATGTCCAATAGCCTGGGGGGTATTTAGTTAGAGAATTTCTTGTCATTTATGTTCATCTTGGTGGAGCAGTAGCAGATGTTAACCCTACTTGTCTGAAGTTCATCTGCTCGAGGTCTGCAAAGGGAACCCTGGAAAATTCCCTGCGTTGAGACTACCAGGCCCATTTAGTGGCTTTGGGGTCTATTCTGGACACTAGATCGGTCCCCCAAAGATGATTGCAGTTTTCCAAAATAGAATTTTCGGGTTATCCTTACCCTTAGTTTACTTCTTTCTTCTAGTAGGCCCTGCAATGTTCAAAATTGAGCTGGTTTTGAACATATAGGCCTGCCGCAATTTTGAGCGTTATACACATTTTATTAATTATTATTAAGACACTTTGTTGATACGAAAATCTTAATACAGTGGTTGTAACTAACTATTAACTAACTATTAGCTAACTATTAAATTCAAATTATACACGGTAAAACTATTCTTCACACAAGCGGTTCCACAGCGTGATTGAGCATATTTAAGGACAAAAACATCCGTCGGGGAAATGACACACCATAACATTTACAATCCGACGGTGTTTTTGTAAATTAACATTTTTATTTTAAATAATTGCGTAATAATAAACTAGTAAATATAGATCTACCCCAAAACACGACATGTTAAGGATTTCCGCCAAGCTTTTCGGCCGTCAGAAGTCGTGATATCAAACGTTAAGCTCTTTCGCCAAGCTAATTCCATAGAGTAATAGTACGAAGGTTAAATGAAATATATGAAAATTGCTTACTGCACAATTTTCAATTATTTCGTTTAACGTTCGAAGTCTTAGTCGGTGGGATTAAGTTGGCGAAAGAGCTTGGCATTTGATAGCACGAATTCATAGGACCGAAAAGCTTGGCGGGAATCCTTAACAAGATTTGTTTTGGGGTAGATATCAGATATTTTTGGTCCAAATTGATGAAATCTTTTTTTTTTATTTTTTTTTTAGCAATTTTGAGATGGAAATACCAATCTAATTTTCTGGTCGTCTCCTATAACAGGCTAACAAGCGAGGTCGGCACTGCATGATTACGTTTTGTTGCACCGACGATCTCATTATCCAACTAAATTACCATGCGCATGCGCCGGCTCTAGCTCGATGGGGAACCCCCCACTCCCTTTGACTTCATGTATTTGTGATCTTTGAAATCAACATGGCTGTCGTTCTCGATCGGAGGAATCGACGCAACTCTGGACTAACAAACTAGTGAAAGGGATGGTACCGGCTCTTCACACACGTGAAATCGTGTAGTAGCAATATAGGCCCGACGATTGACGATTCTGGAATGCTGCAACGCTAATAATATTACAGAAAACCATTCCGATTTCTATGGCGTTTTTATCTCGTGTTTCTGTTGAGATATTTCCAGTATATTTTTGTATAAAGTTACTAAGAACATGCTAGGTAGGTAGATAGGTAGAAGTATTTTTTTTTTGAGGAGCTGCATCAAACTCTTTTGCGTAAAAAAATTACTGTCACTGTCATCATGAAATTCCTGTTGTGTAATTACCTAATTTTATCCGTTCCTTCCCCTCCCCGCCCCAAACCAAAAAATGTTGGTTGTCGTGACATTGCAATAAATCTGTCGGTAAAGCGTTTTTTATTACTTTATTTTATCCTACATGTAAAAAAGTTACTACTCGTTTGCATTCAGAAAACATAAGGTCAGTGTCATCACAAAGTTGATGTGTGCCGTTACCCTTCTCCGTCCCCACCCCTCACCCAAACGTAAGAAGTTCCACACCAAACGTAAGTTTGGCTATAACAACTGTAAAACTGAAACTTTTGGAAGTCGGTAGGTGGGTGGGGGGGGGGGGGTAAAAATTTACTGAGGGGGTAGGAGTATTCTTTTGAGGAGGATGGGGGTGAAGAAGAAACGCACCCCTCAAAACGACATAGGGCCTATCGTTTAACTATTAAAAAAAACTTCCATCGTTGTCATCATGACGTGCATTTGGTCCCATAACCCCCATCCCCCCCCCCCCCCCCCCAAAAAAAAAAAGAATGTATGTCTCCTTCCACAAAAAAATTGGGTATAACAAATGTAATATTGAAACTTTGGGAAATGGGGAAAAGTTTGGGTAAAGAAATGTCACGTAGGGTAAGGGGGAGATAACTTTCATGGGGAGGGAAAGAGAGGAGATATTTCTGGAAACGGCTAGGGCGTCACGTTCAAGTATAAGCGCTCAAGCGCTCGTTCAAGCACTCCACACAGCTTGCTCTCACAAGATTGATTGATGGTGCTATCAAAGCTGTAGAAAAATCATGAATTTTTCATGTGCTATTTTTTTAGACCTCAAAAAAAGCTTTTGACACTGTTGATCACAATATCTTAATAACCAAATTAGACTACTATGGAAGACGGGGTGTTGCACATTGTTGGATTAAAAGATATTTAACCAGTAGAAAACAACTTGTTAATGTATGCCCACAGCGACCAAAAAAAGTATTACTTGTGGTGTTCCTCAAAGATCGATTCTTGGCCCATTTTTGTTCATTCTTTACAAAATAATATTACTCAGGTATCTGATATTATTAAATACGTTTTGTTTGCTGATGACACTACAACATATGCAGCAAATAGAAATCCGAATGAGTTACATTGTACTATTAACAACGAACTTCTCGAAAACAAGCTAACTTTAAACGTGTCAAAAACGAGTTATATGGTTATCTGTCCTCGGCAACGTCGTTATGATAAAACACAACTAAACATTAATCTCCAAGGTTTGCAATTAAAACAAGCAACTCGTGTGAAGTTCCTTGGGGTAGATCACCATTTATCATGGAACGATCACCAGACAATTACGAAGCAAGCTGTCGCGGAGTGTTGGCATCTTAAGGCATTTGAAACAATACTTAAACCTTCGAACATTCTTGATGTTGTACAATTCATTTATCTTGCCTTATTAGCACGGCCGGCAGGCAGTGCTTATTAGAGTTCGTTTACGCACGATAATTTTCAAAAACTGGACCGGAGGTGGAGGAGCAGCTAACAATATGAAAATGGTACATGTAACAATGGTGCAATAAAGACGTGAGGCGCACAAGATCGGTGAAAGATCACACATTACAGATTAGATTTATTGAGAGTCTACAGGACCTGTGCAGTCATACACTCTACTATAACTTAATTCTAAACTTATACCTAATACAGATAACCATAGCAATATCCCGTGCGCACTCATCTTGAGTACCTTCTAATTACATTTTGAAAATCTTCTTATTAAAATCCCCGGTCATCTTACAGAACCGAAGAACCTGCCTTAGAGCTGTGGTACCAGAAATGTGCGGGGGTACACCAAGAACCTCTTTCAGATCCGCGTCCCAGTTCTACATGGAGGGCCCACGATAAGCCACCCAACTGTGGCACACAAACAAAAAGTGAGACACGGTTTCAGTATCAGTGCCGCAGGCACAGGTTGGTGTGGTGGCCCACCCCAAACTGAAGGCATGCGCCCTCAACATGATGTGTCCAGTCCGTAATCTTGACAGCACCGTGGCATCCCTTCTCGCGAGGCAATACAGAGTACGGGGCACAGACACTGTGGGATGGATGTCATACAACGTCTCACCCACTACGCTGGAATCCCAGTCCTCTTGCCACGCCTGTAAGGCCAGACTCCTCAGAACTGGATAAAGATCTTTAGTGGTAACTGGGAATCTAACAGGACTACTACGTCTCTCATACCCACGTCTAGCGAGCTCATCAGCCAATTCATTTCCGAAACACCCGGTGTGACCAGGAGTCCAGTGGATGAACACACAGATTCCACAGTGGAGCGCACTCACCAACTTTTTCCCGATTTCAACCACCAGAGAGTGACTCAGATCCAATGCCCTAAATGCTGATTCCAGAAACTTTATACCTGCTGCCGAGTCAGAAACCACTCTGAAACAGCGCAACCGCAGATCAAGACCAATGTCCAGTGCAATTGAAATGGCCACTAGCTCCCCCAGAAATGCCAATGGTAGACATGGGAGAAAGAAATCAAACTCTTGGCGGAGGCCAGACACGTACACACCTGCTCCTCCTTCCCAGACATCCCTGTTAAACGACGCATCACTGTAGATCTCCACGCAATCCGCGATCGGCACCGCCTGACAGTCACTGACCAGGAGCGGCAGGATATCACTACACCAAGACCATGGGTGCACTCCCATGACAAAGTGAGGAGCCGGGAAATTTCCTAGGCCCTGTCGCTTGAGTAGACTCGCACCCAACCCGAGAGAACCAAGCATCTTTCTGGCCCAGGGACCCAGAGAGGAGTACCGTACTAGAAGTCTGGCGATCGGGTCGCAACCACCCCTACCTATCACCCTGAGACAAAGCGCGCCTAGGGACTCTTTAGCCTTGATCCGAACCGGGACCTCCCCGGCTTCTACATGCAAAGCGGGAACAGGAGTCGAGGGGAGGCACCCTGTAACAGTACGTAGGCAGCCGTTCAAGGAGACTTGCACTTTCCTTATAGCCTCCCTCGACCCAAGCAAAAAGGGTAGGTGAAAAATAGCACACGGTCGAATATACGTTCTGTATATAGCTAAGATGACCGACCTCTTAACAACTGCCTGGTTGGAGGCTAAGGACTTGAGGATCCCATGCCTCTCACCAATAGATTTCTGCACACAGGCTACGTCGATAGCCCACGTCAGCTGTGGATCCAACTTATAGCCCAGATACCGGACGCAGGCAGCCGCATTCACAACTGTGCCGCTGACACACAGAGAACCCAGAATTGCAGGTCCCTTAGAGAATATCATTAGTTCAGTCTTTGGAATAAGGAGGGAAAGCCCCCTTACTGCCAACAAGTCGATACTCCTGGCAACAACCACTTCCAGCAAGACCAGAAGCTCACTGACGTCGCTTCCTACCAGCCACATTGCGACCCAGAACTGGGGTCAAAATTGAAAATAACCAGGTTTTAGGAATTGCCCCTCCATTAAAACAATCCTGAAAGACCTCTAGGAGCCCCTCGAGGCCTTTTCTGCTAAGGCTCTTAAGCTGGCCATAGCTAATTTTATCAATTCTTGGAGCACCATCAGTGCGGCAAGCTGAAAGTGCTGCCTCCAGCTCCAGGATAGGCAAGGGGGCATCAGCTTCAGGCAAGCCTGACCACTGCTGGATAACAGGAGCAGGACCCTTTGGAGAGCAGTACACCTGAGAAAAATTCTCATTAAATGCTTCTGCCATTGAGCAACCTCTAAGAACCTCCCCTTCCTGCCCGAGTACCCAGGCCACCAAGGAACGTGGATCCTGTGGCCGGACCAATTTCCAAACACACGATGGGGAAATTCCTGCAGAAACCTTTTCACACAACCGTTGGCCGAAAGAAGCTTTTTCTTTCCTCAAAATGAGTCGCGTCTCAGTGGCAGTGCCCACGAATGACAACCACCTTTCCAAGGACTGAAAACGACGGAACCTCTGCCACGACCGCCTACAGTCACACATGGCCGTTCTGCAAGTGGCAGTCCACCAAATGGGGATGCGCTTGCCCCCTCCACGTCTACTGACAACATTGGATCTTTTCTTGATGATCCACTGGGCTGACCAAGTACCAAAAGCACCCGCTGGGATAATAGGCCTCGCTGTCCTCCGCTGACACATAGCGCCGAAGCTTACACGGCCAGGACATTGGAAAAGAGCTATGGGGAAGTCGTCACTACCACGTAAGTCCTGCGAAACCTGAAAGGAGAATGAATGGGACATCCCAGGAGAACACAGGAAGGCGTCCAACGCCGACTCTTGAATCACCCCCGCCCCCCCCCCATACCTCCTCACAAACGTCGTGGTTCCATCATGAACCATTACCAAATCCTGCTGCTCTAAGGAGTCTGCTAAAAGATTCTTCCAGTAGTGTTACAAATCCGGCTACCCCAGAGCCAATGGTGGGCATTGAAATCTCCCCCCAAAATTACCGGTCTGGGAAGAGACTTCAACCACTCGTTCCAATCGTGACTCGTGAAACGTCCCGTTGCATGGATGAATCCTACAGTAACCCAGATACCATCCCACACACTCTGAACAGACATGAGTCTGTACCAGGACAAAGTGGATAGGTAAACAAAAGAAAGGGGACCCAACTTCTAACGAACACCCTTATGTTGGAATTACAGGAGCCGGCAATAGCACTGAAGCCAGCAAGATAAGGCGTCATTCCTAAGGGAAACCTAGACTCCAAAATACCTAGGATATCAAATTCGCCAGTAAGAACCGCTATATCTTCAAGTTTATTGGCAGCCCCCCGCACATTCCAAGAGCAGAAGTTGAATGCTAAATCTAACCAACTTCAGACCCACCCTCTAGCACTTCCATACCCGCTATTCCCTCACCAACATTATCACCTCCGCACCCTTCCTTGGCAGACACCTCTACAATAGCACATTCTATAACCACATCATTCAAATCTCCCACTCCACTCTCCTCTCTTTCAACCCTAACTGGCAGGGTTGGCATGTCTGCCGTTTCACTCACATTTACATTCGGACCACCTTCACTAGCGTGTGGGTCAAAGCGAATAGACGAGGACTGCCCATTCTCTGGACTTGACGCACTGCTCTTCTTACTACCAAGCAGGACAAACTTGTTCTGGTTAACAACCTTAACTTTTTGAGAGTGCGGTGAGGTAACCTCACAAGGGCGTTTCTTAGAGCGTTTACTCTTCGGCACAGACCACCCATCTGGATCACGGGCCGTCACAGAACCTGTTTCCGACGCTACCTCCAATACACATGTGGCGCCCAAAAGTGAAGTATCTTGTACTCCTGACACAATGGGAACCATTTGTTGAACAGCGGGAGCCGAAGACTGCGCACACAACGAAGCACCACACTCTTGCTTCACCACACTACCACTGCTGTGAATCACTTCACGAGCAGGACGATTCTGAAGATGCTCACACGGGGCTTCCTTAGGCATGGCCTTCAGACATACTCTGCAGTACACATTTGGGCAGAATTTTCGAACGTGGCCTCGAACTAAACATTTTAAACAATGAGGAGCCCTGTCTGCTATAGCAAGGAGAGCTTGAACTCCCATGACTCCAATGACATCTGGGACGTCTTCCAAAAGCACCAAGTCTTTCAATTTCAGCACTATACTACTACGAACTCCTGAATGACAATGGCGTAATCCTTCAGCAGTATGCGGCTCCATTTTATGGCTGACCAAAACACCGTACTTTATGAGGGCCCGTTCGATGTCTTCCACCGTGGCTTCAAGTGGCAGCCAGTGCAATTTGATGCGCATTAGCCGCTCGTGTAAGTCATAACTGCAGGCTTTAAAACCATTCAACTGAACCGATCTGACTTTCTTGACAGCTTCCTTGGCATTGTAGTTCCCAAACGTGACCTGAAACACGTTGTTGGCACGCAACCAACACAACCCTGTCACATCTTTCAAATCTACCACTTTCGCCAGTGCATCTCGCATATCCAAAGAAAAGTATGGCTTACCAGCCTGTTCTGCGATGAAAATGAGGGACGTCTGCATCTTGAAGTTAGAGAGGCTTCCCTCGTAGAACTTCTTCAACCACAGCAAATTTTTATCATTCTGGTCCATTTCAGACATCTCTACCACATTGACATCTGGCACTGCACTCTCATAATCGTGGTCCCTCTTTGAGTGAACAACATCTGAGTACAACGCAGGCACACTTTTGTCTGCAACATGATAACTTTCTGAAGTCCTAACGTAAACACCGCCAGGAACAAACCCATGTAGCACATTGTTGACATCAGATGCAACAATCACTTTATCTCCATTATTACACCCATTGTTCAAGTCTCCTGTCTCTAGCCCTTCTGCACTTTGATCTATTTTCCCTCCTACCACTCCATAAAGCTTAAAGTCCAACTCATCTATTCCCTGTTGTTCTGCTTGCTCCAGTAACTCTGCATATACCTGGTCCGTGACAAGTCCCATGTCAATTTCATGCTGCTTCAGGAGACCCTTTTGCTTTAGTTCAAGTAGAAACTTCTTCACTTGACGCGCCATCTTGCACTCTTTTTTGCCTCTCACTCGAACAAGATGTAACGATGCTTGGGCACGGGGAAAGTAACATTGTCGTCGTATCTTGTTCATTCCCGAAATAAACTGTTAACTCGTTGTTGAGAACCAAAGTGAAACGGTCCAAATTTTCTCTTAAATGTTCAAGATTTAAACCGTAGGATGTAATATCCTTAACCTCAAAATTGGGCGGTCGACACAACTGAATGACTTACATAAAAACAGATGCAAACTTATTTACGTTGTCTTTTGGACTTATATGTCAGACTGCCTGAGCGGAGAATCGAACCCACGACCTTCGGAACCAAAGCCCGAGATCCTACCGCTGAGCCAGACTAACATGGCCGCTCAGCGGTAGGATCAGCGGTCTGGCTAGGCGGTCTGGCTCAGCGGTAGGATCTCGGCCTTTGGTTCCAAAGGTCGTGCGTTCGATTCCCCGCTCAGGCAGTCTGACATATAAGTCCAAAAGGCAACGTAAATAGGTTTGCATCTGTATGTATTCAACTTGTTAAGCCTTTGGTTTTCCGTCTTTACTGAATGACTTATTTGGTTCTTTAATGCGGGCTTCAATTCGGGAAGCCAGTTGACTTGTTTCTGCGATTGTTTGCCACGATATTGCATCTGCCTGCAACAATGCAAAAGCAACTGCCCATCAAAATGACACATGCTAAATCAAGTTATAAAATAATAGACATCGGACGAAGCTTGGGCGGAACATGAACCTAATTATGCATTTTTAATGCTCAGTTTTTTCGCAAACAAAATTGGGTGGACAGTGTAAATACTGTTGAAATGATAGACCAGACCGTAGCAATTACAATAAAAAAGAAGAGAAAAAAGCCAACAAATTAGCTGAACAAAAAACTGTTTCGCCGTTTAGGAAAAAGAATTAGAGCTCGTATCCCCATACTCACAGCTGTCAAGGAACACGAGTAAAAACGAATTAGAGTTCACTCGAACGCAACGTACTATAATTTGAACTCCAATTCCAGGGAACAAGGATTGTAACATGCCAGCCTCCACACAAAATACACATATAGCCACTCACAAGAATCAGACTTAAACTGTAAAACGCAGACAAATTTTAAAAAAAGCCTGTATAAGACACAAATTAATTGCTTGCACACGCACAAACATTAAACATTTCAAATACAGTGTTCACTTTCTGACATAACCATTGAGTAAAACGAATCCTTGTTACCTGGAATGTGAGTTCAAATTATAGTTCGTTGCGTTCGAGTGAACTCTAATTCGTTTTTATTCGTGTTCCTTGACAGCTGCGAGTATGGGGATACGAGCTCTAATCCTTTTTTTCTAAACGGCGTTTTTTGTTCAGTTAATTTTAATTATTGTAGCGTTGTCTGGAGCAACACTTCTCAGAGTAACCTTCATAGGCTTCATTTAATTCAGAAAGCAGCAGTTAGAATATTGACCTATGCCAGAAGCTTTGACCATAACTCCAATCTTTATTGCACAGAACATTCAACCAGTTTGCAAACTTATGGCATATAATCAAATTATTTTCATATACAAAATCTTGAAAAATCTTATCCCATACAAATATGAGTAAACTTTATACAATTATAATCTCCATAATCACCAGACCCGGACAGCCGGAATGCTTCATGTGTCGTACTACAGAACCAAACTATCGCAGTGTAATTATAGCAATAGGTCCAATGGAATATGTTACCTGAGCACTTAAAGCTATTGTTAACACTGCATTCGTTCAAAACTAATTTAAAGAGAACACTTTTGGAAGAACTACTGTTGAATAATTTAACTTGATTTCAATCGCTCCACTTCCCCCATATGTGCTGAGTCCAACCTTCATGTGTTTATTTCTGCTTGCTACTAATTTTTAGATTTTTTTACTTTTATTTGTGATAACTTAATTTTGTTATGTACTTATTTTTACCTGTACCTGGGATTGATAAGACTCTTTGTCTTTATATTCTTTGTAGTTGTTTCATTTTTTCGTGTTCAATAAACCCTTTACTTACTTACTTACACAAAAAGACTAAAATACCAGGACTTGCACCTGGTTGATTTTAGTTTTTATTGCCTAACTGAAAACATACATTACCTTTTTTATAGCAGTTTCCTCCCTTTTGAGCTTATTTTCCCTAGAAGTTTGAAGGTTGGCTTCCCTGTTGATCTCGTAATAGTTCTGCGCATGCGCGGGCTTGGGTCAGTCTATATAAGCAGACTGCGCAAGCCGAACCACATCATTTCTCCCGAACCCAGAACCTAGTTCATGGAGGGAAGGCCGGGCGGGATTAAAGGTACACGCATCCCTGTTGGCTTTCCTGTACGACTCAGTTTTGCTACATTAGTTCAAACGTATGTAAATGTTGCCAACACATTCATTTTCTTGTTTTTTCTTTCGTGCGAGATGATTTTGCGACATTAACTCTAACCTGTGGAAATGTTGCAAATGCTATTCTCAACGGGTCGCACGATATACCTGAAGCATTTATGTCCCTTTAAAGGTAATTTTTCAGTTAAGCAATAAAAACTAAAATCAACCATATGCAGGCCCTGGTATTTTAGTCTTTTTATAGCCAATGAACAATATCATTACCTTTTTTATAGCCGACTTCGTCACCTAGGAGGAGGGCTAGTTGGAGTATCCCGCCTTACGAGCCAGTGCCCCCAAGGAACAAGTCCCGGAGAAGACAACCTTACGGCCAAAGCCATACCCACAACGGAACATGATAAGAAAGAAGAGGTACAAAATCGAATGTATCGTATGCGTGGTAGGCTAAGGGTGCGAACTGTATGGGAATCATTCTTCAGAGTGGATACAGGAGACAGTTTCGCAGTAAGGAGTCCTACAACCTGCGGGGGACAAAGTAGAACAAGTAATAAATCATAAGACCTGTTTATCTTGTTGGGAAGGAGAATCGACGAAACTTGAGGAACGGTACTTGAGTAATGCATGTAGAACTAGCAGGATGAGGCATCGTGATTCGCATGGTGTCACGTCGTTTGCACGGTCTGTAGCATGAGGGAACCGGGAGTCGGTGTAGAAGGGAATCGTTGCATAAGCAAGTGTATGGTGGTAATCGATCCTTCATAAGAACTGGGTGACGAAAGTCAAATATGAGCAAAGTTATGTGAAAAGTACATAAAGACGATGTATTGGTGAAGACACGTAATCCAATGGTCGTTTGTTTGGCGGAAGGGCCAAGGGAGCAGGTAGGAACTCAGGAGCATCATCATACTGTCAGACTGAGATAGGTGTGCTTGGAGGGTTCGAGATGAGGCATCAGACTATGTTAGGAGCCGTGCTTCCGAAGTTAAGAGAGGGGAATCGGTAATCGGGGAGTGCGCAAGTGATGCCACAATTGAGGGATCCTTGAGTGGTGAGGGCAAAGGAGATGGGGCAGCTTTATGCAATGCAGTCACTGTGGGAGAAAGTTCTGTGAGAACGAAACTGTGTGGTTAACGGTGCGTTGTAGAAGCGTTGAGTACGAGACTGAGCGCAGTAATACGCTCTATACGGCGGAGAGGTTGGGATCGGTGTCACCTATCGTCGATTGTTGTCTTGAACTTTTGCAGACAAGTAAACTCCACTAGTAAGGGCTTCACGCAAGGCCGAGGCTGGAAGAAGAAGTGCAGCAGGTGGCGTTATTTGTTGTGGTTGGCGCAATTCAGGCAACCGTGAACAGTTGTTGAGTGGATCGGGAATCGGTGGCGCGACCAAGGGAACCGCAATGCTCGTGGTTCATGAAGAGACGCTTTTTTTTTGAGGATGTTGTTCTGCTGGGTTTGTATAAAAAGCAATTGGGAAAGATTCCTTCGCCAGTTTGGGTAACTCAGGGAGAGGGATCACAGAGAGATCGGGATCACCACAAAATGGGGAATCGTGACTCATGAAAATAGGATCTTGAAAGTAACAGGAATCGTGAATGGTCTCCTCTTGAGGAAAAAGCTCCTGTAAGGGAGCAGGAATCGTGTCAAGATGAGGTGTAGGAGAATCAGGTGATTTTGAAGTGCCAGCATCAGTGGATCGTTGTTGTCGTGTCGGAATGCTAGAGAACCAAGCCGATATGTAACCGGTAATCGGGGGTCCCTTCTGCTTGAAGGTACGAAGTGGAGAGTCTATAAAGCTATGAACTTGTAAACTAGCGAGTGGACCGCTATCCTGAGGATGGGTAGGTCGGATGCCCAGAGAGGGGCGAGAAGACAAGGCCAAAGGAAAAATCCGTATGAGATGAAGGGAGCTTAGCAGCCGTCTTGCGAGTCATAATCTGAAGCTTGAGTCTTGTATAATGCTGTTTTGTGCAAGCAAGTTCCTTACTAAGGGAACGTAAGTCACAGTTTCACAATTTTTTTTAAAGGGGACCGCTAGAGCACAAGGTGGAGCGGAACGAATGCTACGAGATGATCGTGAAGACGGTTCCAATGGCACGAGTCGAGTAGAAGAAGGTGCCTTCTTAGCAGCAGCTCTGCGAGTCTTGACTTGTAATTTGAGTCTGGCAGAAGCTTCCTTTACACGGGCGAGTTCCTCGCTGAGGGATCGTGAGTTACGTTACGGCGCAGGTTGGCTACAGGGAATTGGAGAAGAGGTAACCGTGTCATGCGGTAGAAGGGGAACCGAGGGTTCGGAGAGAAAGGGATTCACCAGTGGTAACTGGGAATCGAGGGGTTCACGATACGCCGTGAGATCTAAAACTTCAACAGCTTCGGAAGCCAGTTTCATCACGGGGGGGAACCGGGGACGAGGATCGTGGAGGCAGATTGAAGACCCGTCCTTGGGAGTGCCCTTTGTCCTAGGCATGACTACGCAATCGGAGGGTAATCGGGAACCGTAGAGGTAACCGGCAATCAGAGGGTAATTGGGAACCATACAGGTAACCGGGAACTGAGTTCTTCACTTCGGAGCGATATAAACAGCGTGCGTCGTAGCGAAGAAAAGGTCGTAATGTAGAAATCAAGATTCGTGCTTGAGGCTCAGTAATCAAGGTTTAGTGGAATTGGTTATGGTAGGGCGGTAGCTTCGAAACGGGAACTGTTCGTTATGGGTGTGAGATAAGTAAAGTCTGGTTAAAGGGAACCGAAAAGCTTAAAGAGAACCGCAAAGGGCCCTGTAACCACAAGAAGTTTGATGGAACAGGCGGGTCGAGCTGTGAAGGACGTCAGGTCGTGTAGTGGACTGTTAAGAACACACCTTCCCAGTGTAGGATTTATAATTGATATCGCCGGGAATCAGTTGGCATACAGGAGACAGGGCCTGGAGGGAATCGGGAATCGAGGACTGGGCGGTCTCCATCGTAACAATAGACGAAATCGACAGACTGAGCACGTGGAGGCTGCGCAGAAACGTGCGCAGAGGGTTGCAGGTCGGAGAAGAGTCGTTGGTTGCGTCCTAAGCGAAGGTGCATCATGAGATAACGACAAGCAGGAACCGATGTATCGATGACAAAGAGAGGACGGCAGGTGGATCGTGGTTCGAAACAGGGCCCCGACTGGGTGCATGGGCCCAGTCCAAGCTGTGAGGATCGTGACAAAAAAACGGGATCGAACCGAGCATAGGTCCTACAAAGGTGGCGCTTGGAATCAGAAGAATGATAGTGGATTGAAGTGTGGAAGAGGCCTAAATCGTGCAGGGGCTTCTATTTTCATAGAAGCTGTTCAGACACATGCGCAGCGATCGTCGATTGACCATAATGCATGCATCGTGTAAGAGGTCGGGATGAAGGTTCGTGTTAGGAACCGATGTACCTATGTCAAGAAGGCAGAAAGGTGGAACGTGATCCACAAAAGGGCCCAGGCTGGGTGAATGGGTCCAGTTCCAGCCTTGGTGTTCGCGAAATGAAGCAGGGTCGGGCTGAACCGGATTCTGGAAGGGCTGGAAGCAGCAAGGGAAAAGTCGTGTAGTGATGTAGGAAGGCAGCGGTCCGAAGTCTGTAAAGAGCCCGGATCATGCAAGGGCCTAGGTTAGTCTCACTGATGTCAATACAGGAACGGAATCGAGATGAGGGATCGAGGGGAAGGATCGTAGCTTTTGGTTTTGTATCCTATAGAATCCGTCATTTTTAGTTGGTAATAGCGACATGGGAAGAATCTTGGTAGTAGAGGCAAAGGGACCCAGTCTGAGAGCTAGGCCCGGTTCCAGCCCACTGGCAATGGTGGGATCGAACCCCCAGCAAGAGGAACCGAACCAGGTCCAGATAAAAGGCTCGATGTGTAAGTGGTAATTAACGTTAGCTGCAGAGGTAGATATCGCCCCCCCCCCACCCAGATCTCGAACTCAAGGACCGTGATGAGGAAGGGGGACCGGAATAGATGTCGTCGCAAGTGGAGTGGAACGACCCCAGACCGCAATAACACTTGAGAACCATATGAAACTCGAACACAGGGCACAGGAACACCGGAAATCGGGCACGTAGACCACTTAAAATATTGGAGGCCGTTAAAAGGAAAGCCAAAAGGAAAACCACTTCTCCCCTCCTCGTGCCCGCATTGAAAATGCTCTCTCCCACTCTACGAGCATGGAAACAGGAGGCAGGCATGAGTGGTCGATCAACTCAATAAAGGTTCAATCTGACAAGTCGTCGGGCCGAACAATCACTTCTCCCTTCCTCGCGCCCGCATTGTAAATGCGCTCTCCCATTCTGCCTGCATTGAAAGAGAAGGCAGGCATGAGTAGGCAATCAATCCTACAAGTCGTCGGGAACAGTGCCGGGGAAAATTTCCGGGAAACATGTCCGTAAACTTAATTCATGACCGGCCCCGTGCATAGCACGGGCTTCCTCTAGTTGTTAGATGATTTCTTAAAAAAACGACATACGGTAGTCTATCGAAGAAATTTAATAAAAATGGCCAAGCGAATACTGTCCCTTTTTTGAATACTTATTATGAAACGTAAGCGGGATTGCTCCGAACATAAAATTTTTATTCAAGTGTATTATGCTACGAATTTCAATCGGCAATGTGGCTTAAAGTGGCACTATCACAGATTGAAATGCGAACGAAAATACCGTGGCGCCATCTAGCTACACTGATATTAACGTTCATAGCTTGCTCGCAGGTGCACGAGGATGAACAAAATTTTCACTCAATAATTAAGGATGTAGTGGCTTATTTATTTCGTTAAAAGAAATGCCGTTATGCATTCCTTCACTTGGTGCAAGCAGGAGCTAGATAGTACTACACAGCGCTAGATGTTGTCAGAATTCGTCTGCTTTCAATCGGTGATAGTGCCACTTGAAAATTAACTAAATTTGCTGTATCAACTCCACTGGAAGGAACGATCACGTCGGCAAGGGTCCTATGCGTAAGGCCAGCTGAGACAGTAGCTACATCTCAGCTGGCCTTGCTTAAGCTCGATCTGCCGGGAGAAGGTGGTCACTCCACATGTGTCGTTGCTGGTTTGTTTTTCCGGCACGCCGCCGCCAATAATTCTGCTAATTTTTTTAACAATTCCATTACGAAGTATCGTTAAAAATTTGAAATAGAAGTAATAACTTTCCAACAAAGACCATAGCCGTTAGTTACATTTGTTTTTAACAATAAAAATAATTCCTAAACATTGTGATTACCACAGGGCCTCGTCACAAAATATGTGCAGAACAGCGATTTTTTGTGGTTGTGGTAGTTGTGCTTTTTCTGGTTTTTTTTTTCCGTCCCGCCAAGTAAAACTAGGGTGCCGGTAACAGAAACTGCACACCGTTATTTAAACCAAAAAGAAAATGGTGCATAAATAAGTCTAAACTAATTACCCATCCTCCCGCCACACAAAAAAAAACTTACACATTTTTCTTTTTGTGGGTGGGGTGGGTTCCCCCACCACTGCAGTCCATTGAACATTCGTGCCTTGGCTTGCAAATTTTAAACAACAATACGTGCTATCACATATACCGTACAAAATCAAGCTTCATAGAAAACAGTTGTGTTCTTGTTTTTTGTTGTAACTTTCCTTACATTTTGAGGACAGCAGTCACCTTTTTTCAAATGATCCGTATTTCTTATTAGTACTGCAATATCTATCTCCTTGCAAACGTATTGTTTTTTTTTTGTAATGTTCATTTTACTGACGTTTGCTTTTTTTATGTTTTGTATCTTTATCAATTACGGTTTGCTAGAAACAAACGCTTAATCTTTGCAGTCTACGTCTGCGTCTGGCGTTTGCTGATTGGCATTGTTGCATAATAACCATGTTTAAAACAATGCAAAACCATCATCTAGCGCTCCCGAATCCCTGAGCCACTTGTATAATTTGGTAAGAGCACACCTACAGAGCAATATCTTTAAAATGAGTTAATAACCAGCTTTATTCACCGCATGGAAGAATTTATTTTCGTGAAACAAAAATGGCGTTTACCAGTCACCAGTAATTAGGCAAATTTCAACGTTATTAACGTCGTTTTATCAACAAGAAAACGGTAAATGACTTGGAAGGCTTTATAAAGAGCAAACTTCATTGCTATTAATATGCAGGGTGGTCCAAAATTCCGTTACACCCCACCAAAAGCCCTACAGAATTGGAATTAGGCACCTGACTCACAGGACTTTATTTTGTCCCTAAGATGGGGGCCACCCACTGAGCTTGCGTTGGGGCGTTCTCCCCCCCCCCCCTCAACCCTCAGATATAAAATGTAATATTTTTACCTATGAGAAATAGAAGTTTGGCTCCAATTGGGAAAATATGCGTGTGGCCTAGACAACGTGATAGCCGAAAACAGCATGCTAATTGGATAAACGTTGCGTTTTATTACATCTTTATTCTTTAATGTAGCCCCCACGCCAACATGAGTGCTTCCCGTATAATTTCCTGCACCGTGCAGGGAAGCCTCGTGTAGGCGTGGGGGCTACATTGAAGATGTTATAAAACGCATCCAGTTTATCCAATTAGCATGTTGTTTTCGGCTATCACGTTGTCTAGGCCATGCGCGTATTTCCCCAATTGGAACCAAACGTCTATTTCTCACTGGAAAAAAGTTAAATTTTATATCTGAGGGTTGAGGAGGGAAAGGCGCCCCAACGCAAGGTCAGTGGGTGGCCCCCATCTTAGGGAGAAAACAAAGTCCTATGAATCAAGTACCTAATTACAATTCTGTAGGGCTTTTGGTGAGGTGCAACGGACTTTTGGACCACCCTGTATAATATAGTGTCTAGTATTAAAAAATAAAGTTTAAACAATTGCGCATACAAGCAAAAAAAAAAACATCTAAAATAGCGGCAAATATGACTTGTCGAGCTACAGTATTGAAAACGGCTCAAAAAAAGGAGAGAAGTCACACAGTACTATTTTTCTAAAGTCGAGCGACAATATTGAAACTCCTCAAAAAAAGAAGAAGTGTGACAGTAGTATTTTTCTCAAGTCGAGCTACAGTATTGAAAACGGCTCAAAAAAAGGAGAAATGTCACACAGTA
>JAHWFP010032611.1:0-14953 GCA_023313725.1 Lithobius niger
AAAAAAAAGAAGAAATAGATCGATATTGACTGGTTTCACCTGTCATCAAATAGAAGTGAAGGCCAACCAATGCAAAAGAATTACCATGCTCCAGCAAAAAATGGAGCGCGGATTTACCGTAGTTTGTAATTATTTATATATATATGGTTATCACGGTTGAAAGGAATGTCCAACTGTGATCGGCTCGGTTAGAAAAAACTAAAAGTTAAAGATGAGTATCCACCATTCGTAAAGAGAAGACGCATCAATAATGTATTCAATATACTGTCAAGCTAAATAGGCCAGCTGGCAAGCTTCCTTGGTGGCGTTTCATTGGTTGAACAATATCATATCAAAAACCAAAACTGGTAAAAAGGGTCGCCAAGTTCCGAATGGTTCGGCCCTTCAAGGGAGTGATATCAACACACCAAAACATTCGCCAACTTAATCGTACCGAATAATACTTCGGACGTTAAATGAAAACTTGAACATTGCAACTGAAAGTAGCAATGTTCTAGTTTTCATTAACCTTCGAACTATTAAGCGGTGCGATTAACTTGGCGAATGTTTTGGTGTGTTGATATCACTCCTTTGAAGGGCAGAACCATTCGGAACTTGGCGGCCCTTTTTACCAGTTTTGGTTTTTGATATGATATCACCCCTTTTTTTTTTTAATTGTGTATTGGCTCAACTCCACTACTGTGCAGATGTGTACTATAAAGTGCCACGTCAACAAGAAATTGGTTTTCAACAATTTGCTACTACCTTTTGCCTAAATAGGCCGAACCATTCTCAACTTAGTCACCTCTTTATGGGTTTTTGGTTTGGTTTTAATTTTGTTGTAATTTGTATTACAATATTTAGTTAATTAGTCGAGCCTTTTTGGATACTTGACGGCTTAATTAAAATACAAGTTTTGGTTTTGGGTGGATTAGAACTACGTCACATGATCGTTTCACGGAAGGTTTGAGAATTTTATGTTTGGAAGAGGGAAGAGGCAACCCAGCCAAACAGCAAAGAAAGTGGAGCCCGCGCCATTATGTCGACAGTGGAAGTGACGACGGCCCTAATTTATGTCGGAAGGGGGGAGGAGGAGGAGGAGGAATTTAAAACATTAGCTCCAAATTTTCGATGACCTCCTCTCTAACACTCTGAAAAACGCCCCCCCCCCCCTCCCAATCCAAGGTCCAAAAATATCCTGCCGTCCTCCCCTCCCTTCCACGCCGTAGAAAGTAAGTTTTATTATGCCTTTTTCGGGTAAGTGGAGATGATTGTCTCTCGACTAATTTCCCAAAAATAGCGTTACTCATCGACGGGTTCCCAGTTGTGTTGGAAAATAGTCATCATTTAAAGAATGTTCTTGAAAATATTCAAAGAAGTGTTCTTTAAAGCACCTTTGAGCCGCGATTTATGATTCATGACGGTCGAATAACTTTTGATGTTAAGTGATTCATATTGGCACTACTATGGCAGTTCCAACCAGCACTTCCCTGCCCTTCACAACAACAACACTCGCAACGTGAAAGATTTAAAGCACTTTTCACCGGATGACACTATAAATAACGCCTAATCTTATAAAAATTTACTGGATGAGGGGAAGGGCTTCCAGAAGCTACGGTGTTTTTAGAAATTTTTGCGTCGCTGAAAATGTCATTTTTAAGGTACAACAAATTTCCTCCAGTTTAGTCAGTGTTTTTTTTGTGTGACTTTTGTGTGAATTTTGTGTGATTTTTTGTGTGACTGGTCAAAAAAATGTGTGACACTCCCTCCACCCGGAGGGTCCAAAAAATCCATGCACCCCAATTTTTCTCAGCACTTTTTCCCCGGGAGAAGACCTGTCCCTTTACCCACGGTATAGCACGGTTTCTTCAGTTACATTTTACTTCACCGTTACACGAGGGTAACGCTGTCCAATTCACCATAGGCTGAGACCATGGTAAAAGAACGCTCCATTTTTGCTAGAGCAGAGATTCGACAGCAAGTCTTTATCGTTATAAACTATAGAACAGTGACATTTGCCGCCATATTGGCACCAGTATGGGTTTTGGAGGGCATAACTACAAGGTGCACTACATAAAAATGGAGGGAAAAACAACGGATTTCTTAGGCTTAAAATAACGTTGTTTTCTCCAACAACAAAAATCGCGCGTTTTAGGTCTAAGAAATCACTCTTCACAGCATCGGCTTCAGAATGACGCCCTTCTGTTTCTCTCTGCAGTGCCCCTTGCAGCTAACCCATTAAGGCTCCAGCATAGAGTTATATACAATAATACTACGTCGTGTCACTGCTCTATAAAAAGACAAATCTTTTACATACTTTTTCAAGGGTCATTGTAATTGATCAGTCGTGGTATTAACGCCTCCGTTCACTTTGTGTTCACTTTGCTTACGTAGTTGGTGTGTTCAGGGCTCCCTCACAACGTTTGTTGTGCGTGTAGGCTCTTAGTTTGCTTAGCTTCTGAAAGGCGACTGTTGGCGTGAAAGAGATTTCACAGAGGTTTATTTTTTTAATACTGTAGAATTCCAGCTTCAGCGTGTTAACGTCGGGGACTGGGGATTTTTTTTTTTAATTCAGCAATTAAAAAATAAAAAAACACGTTTTCTATTTTAAAAAGTACAAAAGTATTCTAAACAGCATAAAACTAAATAAAAACAAAACACAAAAAAACGTGAAAACGCATGGTTGGTGTGGGTAGAATTTGTTTCTCAATAATTTTCACCCGTTGTGGGAAAGACGTTAATTTTGTGCTTCAAGTTTAGTTGTACGTAAATTTCTGGGTAATTTCTAAGAATTGTCATCTATTAGGCTATAGCAGTGTGAACGAAGTGAGCGAGATTAAATACTCGATCGAATTTTGATTTTGTGTGTGTGTGTGTGTTTGTCTGTTTAGGAAACGATATCGTTTGTAAGTTTGTAGTTAAAATTTCATGACAATGGAGTTTTGTTGCATGAAATTCATGAGATCGAAGATGAGATTTGTACCTCAAATATTTTCGGACGTATTTGGGTTTTAGCCGATTTTTTTTTTAGTATTGGTTGTAAGGCAGCCCGATCTATAAGGATAGTCACCCCCAGCAGTAGGTTACATAACAACACAAAGCCTTTTTCAACAACACATCTTGGTGAAATTTCTTTTAGTGTGAAAAATGCAGAAACTAATATTACAAACGATAAAATTTTTTTTTTAAATCCACACTGTTACTGTTAATTTTGCACGCTTTGAAACAACGCACGTTCTTTTATTATTCCTACGGCAAAGCTCGCAGAGATATCTAGACACTATCGTAAAGATCGGAAATCACGTAAGCAGAAATCACGTAATGGAGCACAGCAGAAATCGTGATGACGGACTATATTTTTTACTTTTTTTTCTATATTTTTTTTTGTCTATTCCGAGCTTTTTGCATATTGCCATTCCATTGGCTGTTGATTTTGCTGCCACCACTGACGTCACAATGCAGCTCAACAGCTTACGCACATGCGCAGAAGTCAAACCGGAACGGCTGTAGCTGGGCTCTATAGTGTACCGGCCTCCCGTGACGTCACGTAATGAGCTGGGGAGTGACCAACCGTATACTATATATAATCGTTCCATCAATCTTGATTTTTTACTAAAAGAAAAAAAACTGGCCTTTAATCGGAAACCGTCCAGTTTTTCGAATCACCTTTCCTGCACGTTGGCATTTCTCATTTTTGGTGGTTCGTGTTCATTTTTAATTTTTTTTTATTTTTGGTTTTCTCGTGACGAAAAAAAATGGGTTCGCAGCCTAGCAATGAGGGTGCCAGCCGTGCGGATTTTTAGTGTTCCTATGCACGTGCGGGTGGGCGTTCGTCGCTTACGGTGGCAGTGCCACGCCACGGAAGAACGCTTTCTGAGACGCCAAATCTAGAAGGAACCAGGGATGCGTGGGTGGGGAGGGGGATTGGTAAAGTTTGGCAGAGAATGGGTGGGGATAACAGCAAGAATGATTGCAGGGATGTAGTTTTCCAGGCCTCCCGATTACAATTGAGTAAATAAAGCCATTATTTGAGTAAATAAAGCCATTATTTGAGTAAATAAAGCCATTAATTGAGTAAATAAAGCCATTATTTGAGTAAATAAAGCCATAAATTGAGTAAATAAAGCCATTATTTGAGTAAATAAAGCCATTAATTGAGTAAATAAAGCCATTATTTGAGTAAATAAAGCCATTATTTGAGTAAATAAAGCCATTATTTGAGTAAATAAAGCCATTAATTGAGTAAATAAAGCCATTAATTGAGTAAATAAAGCCATTATTTGAGTAAATAAAGCATTGAATAAGTAAATATATATAATAATATAATGGGTTTATTTAGCAAGCGGCCCGAAGTTCTGCAAGAACTTGTGTGTGCCGTATTACAACATAAAATATGGACATGGTGCGGAAAAAAAACAACTATGGTGTTGAAACAGTAAGACAGTTTGATAGCAAGGCATAAACTTATGGTTAGGTAGTACTTAGCCTACACACTTGCAAATTACTGATAATACCATTAAAAATCAGGATATGAAAATATAACAATGCTAACAATATCAGAAATATTGTAAACAATATCAGGGTCATATCAGGAACAAAATAATTAAAAAAATCATAAACTATATTGGAAACAAACCACTTTCAACTATCTATATATATAAAAGGCTTGGGTGGCACTAAGCAAAATCATCAGGTGTGTGTGTGCATAACAATCAGTAACAACAGTTTGTGTGTGCGTTACAATGTTTGTGCCTGTAACAATCAGGAAGAGCTTTCAAAAATGGTTGAGAAACAATCAATATCTGCACGATCGTTGTTGGGTTTATCGCACATAGTGTCAGAACGGACAAACAGTCAATTCAGGAACATAACAGCAGCGTCCTCCATTGCAAAAAGACATTTACATCTCTACGAAAACCGAACAACAGGGGTTCAAAGGGAGGGGGAGCGGCGATTGGGGTGGGGATATTCACACCACGCAATGGGGAAATTCGGGGGGGGGGGGGGCGTGGGGGGGGGAAGGGGCTACCAGTGATCTGACCATGAACCGGGAGAAGATGCGGAGCGGGGCCGGGGGAAGGCGGGGAGGAGACAGATTGGGGGCCTCGAAGTTATTTTCATTTCGTGCTACCCAGTAAAATATTTCACTTAGGTACGCGGGATCCGGCTCGACCGGGGGTACAGCTAGTTATAAATAATATCGTAAACAAAATTAAGCATTATCAAAAACAAAGCATGCTAAAAAAAAATAGCCGTATACCGCATCAAACAAAGAAAGCTAATCTATAAAACTGTCATAAAACCATTAATTGAATAAAATAACATTGAATGAGTAAATAAAGCCATTAATTGAGTAAATAAATCTATTAAGTGAGTGACAGTTCAAAACGTTTCGTCTCTCAGATTGAGAACGTTATCAAGACGAAAGACAAAAAAATTTTAACCTGATCATGCTGTCGATCGAAATATTTAAAAGTTCTCTTGCAGTCGTGGATGTAACGTGAACATGGTTACACAAATGAACTTCAAAAATATAAAAAAAAAAATGCCAGCATAATTCGATAGAATGGGCAGGCTGTCAACAACGACCAACTTAACCCAGGAATTTTAGATGGAATGAAAAATGGAAAGCTGAAAGCTGAAAGCATATACTGGGTCCCTCCATTCTGATAGGTCGAAAGCTTGCACACAGAAGTAAATCGTCATCAATTACACAGCTGAAAGATCCAATATGAAGACTTACTCCAACCCCGTACTTTCATTGGCTGGCTACGGGCTTCTTTATACAGGGTGATTCATAAAGTATATTGAAAATTAGGTCTATAAGACGTAGGCCTATATAAAACGTAGGTCTATGAAATGCAGGCCTATAAAATGTATGCCTGTAATGAACCTATAGTACAATTTTCGCACGATTACTCAGTTTTGTACAGTACACCTTAGATTATTGTAATAGTGGAAAGCCCGTCATAAATAAATGGGGTAGTGGTTCCTGCCCCTCCCCGCCCCCCGGGAAATAAAATGTGCTCAACAGGTATAGCAGTGCCTATACTGTACCCAAGCTACAAACCTAGAGCTCATGTAATATCCCACCTCATTAACTTAGTGCTACATTTATTGTGAAACCAGGATTTGAACCCAGTAACCGAAAGGGTTTGAAATTCGTTGATATCTCCAACCGTATTCTTGTATAATTGCAGTGAATTTGGATTACCAAGAGGTTATTTAAGAGGTTAAAAGAGGTTAACTATATGTTAACCTCTTTTACATAGAGGTTAGATGAAGAAGGAATGTAGCAAATAACAGCGTCTCATGAGAGAGGAAAGGAAAATGAAGATCTTTGCAACATTTATACGCGTCTGTAGTAATGTTGCAAAACTGAGCTTCACAGGAAAGCCAACCGGAAGGAATGCACTGTACCTTTAAGCTTTTACGAAACTAGCTATCCAGTAGAACAAATAAGAAAATCCACCTAAAATTGCTTGTAAATTTGTTGCAAGTGGTTACTGGAAGCCGGAAACGATCACTAAAATAGCGTAAACCCCGCTGGGGAACTTACAGCGCTCCCCCACACCCCCTAGCTGGGTTTTCCGTAGCCTTTGAAAAGTACTTTTCTGGTTGCGTCTCTGTAACAGGGTTCCCATCAACCAGGAAAACTCAGGGTAAAAAAAATATTTTAAATAATGCATTTCCCATCTAAAAGCTACAGCCTTTTGAACACAAAACTGGTCAAATGTGTGAAAAAAATATCCTCCCTAAAATTACGGTAAATATCCTGGAAAATGACTTCATCTTCTCTGGAAAACCTGGAGAACTCAGGAAAATTGATTTCAGTATTTTGGTGGGAACCCTGTGTAATATTCGAAGCTAGTTGGCAAAATCGTAAGATGAGTTGGCAAAATTGCGGTCTTCCCCACCCCCGCCCCAACCAAGTGCCCATCGCTACGGCTCCCCCTCCCCCGCCCCCTCACCTCTACCCCAGCATGTCACCCTCTCCCTGTCGATATGCCAGATTTAGATTCTTAGTTCCCTAAATCTTATCAACGAGTTCACATCGTCTTGGGTCTGCGCGTCCCAATCCCCAAGCAACCAGACTAACATCGATTGGGACCCAGATGCGTCGTGGATAGCTGCTGCTGACGCTCGTGCGGGGGGAGGGCGTGGGAGGGTCTGAGGGTTATGGGGGTTCGATTCCAACACGCTTTCGTGTCGGGGAAAAAAAATAAGACGCGTGGAAAGAAAAGAAAACGTGTGCCAACTTGGTGCGATGGAAACCATCTTTTTTCAACGTCCGCCATCTTTAATGACGTCATAACTCAGCTGCAGAAGCTTTGTTCTCCGCGACGTTTTCTTTGTTGCCAAGGTGGTTTATATGTGGGAATGTCTGTCCACCGCACGAGACGCATTGTGCATGTGACTGATGATGTGGTTGCTACGGTAACGCGGATTCGTTGCGAGGTGACGGTGAGTGAGTGAAAGGCTCCTGATGCTTAGCGCTGAGCTGAAAAGGAGACGGACAAAATCTAGCTGGCATTGCTGATAACCAAAATCGCATATTAACGTACTGTAGAAACCGATTGTAGGAGTTTTGTTTAAACTGAGTTATGTTAATAAATGAGAATATCCCTTGTAAGGTGGTAAGGAAGTGGACGATTAGTTTTGAACAAGGCTCAATCCCAATTCATTTCGTATAGCTGCATAGCTAGGGGACTATGCACATAGCGTTACATATTAGACTTTAGACAAAGGTTGCAATAACTTATTCTGACCCTGTAGGCTCCAGAGTTTCTGACTCTTCAGTCTGAACTCCCGCCCCCCCCACCCCCCCCAAAACAAAAACCAACTGAGGACCTCTCGTTCAGTCACCTGTATTTATACACGTCGAGAACAATAGCGTTTCTACCAAGGATTACGTCACGTGACGACTTGACTGGTGTGATCTGGTTCCAGCTGGTTAATCAGCAGGATTCGTTCGTTACCCGGCTGTTGGCACTCGGTCAATCCCGGGTTTGAGCGTACACTGAGTGGCGCTCAGCAGCCGTGTTAACGGCAAGGTGCACCGAGGAGTGTTGGCTCCGTGTGTTCAAGACTTAACGCTTGGTTTCACGTAGCATGCTAGACGCGTCGTCCAAGCGTTGCACTGAACTGAAAGCACGAAGAACGAAAAACCCCAATCGTAGCATTGATTAGAGTATGCGAGATGCACAAAAACGTGATATCTTCCCATTATTAGATTTACCGGTGTTGCAGCGCTAAACGAACATTATTTTACGGTAATGGTGACTATTCTTGAAGTCTTCGGGCGATTTACTGCTACGTCAAAGGATCGTTTAACACATTTTAATGAGAATTGAAAACGCCGTAGCGTATCATACAGTACAATACAAACGTACCTTGGTTGCTCTTCTGCTTGAAATTCACGAAATTAAACCTCCGGAGGCTTTGTTTTGTCGTCGAGTGAAAAAAGAGGTACGTAGCATGAAGCCATTGTTGTTAAATTTTAATAATTTGGTGTCAATGCCGTGTTTTAAGTTTAAAATCCACCTATAGCTTTCATTGGTCGGCGCAACGTAATACAAAACATGGAGGGAACTATTTGAATTTGACACCGCTTCTAGCTGCCGCTCGCTTTAGACTTTATGGTAATGTTACGATACATTTGCTGCATTCATTTCATTAAAAGTATACCGTAAACGTTCCTGAACAATTCGTAAACAATCCTTTCTTTCGAAAGGATATTTACAATTATTTTCATTTATGAAATCAAGAAAAGCAAAATTTTAAAACTAAGCGAATAAGCGAGTTTATTACAATAAACAATTACAGTATAACAATACAGTTATGTGCCCACACCCCACAAGAGCTATTGCCCGCGTGTGGCATGTACGGTACCATACAAGAAATTATAGAACATTAAATACAAAGAAAAAGTCACTGCAAAACTTTACAACATGTAAGTAATGATAGAACTACTGAACTACAAACACAAAACGAATTATAAAATAATATGCATGCGAAGTTAATGGATTGACATTGTAAGACATACTCATTGCGGATTTAAGTTTAGCTTAAAATTTTGAATAACTTTTCATTGAGCCTGTAATTAGGCCCAGTTATACCCATTTAAACAAGGATGTTTGGAATGGGTAAATCTCAACAATTTCTTTTAAGTTGTTTGGTACACTATTGTGTAGTTTGCTGCCAAGGAAATAGCTTCATTTATGCAATCTTTCTTTATTGACTTTAAGCTGAAAAACGTAATTGTTCGATTCATATCTACTGTGGTAGTTCGTTAGTAAACGAGTTGTAGCATGAGTATTATTCCTCCGAAAATGAATTATAACTCGATACGCATATAAATGGCGAACTGGCAGAATACCTAGCTGCTGAAAAATAGGTAGCGAATGTTCTTTTTTTCTTTTGAATATCATACTTTGATTTTTTTTTTTTTTTTTTTAATCTTGATAACTGGTGCAACAGCATTGTACACTGTTGTACACAAAACAGTGTACACTGCATTTTATTTTTGTCCAAGATTACAAATTTATTTAATGTTGGTAGCTGCTTAATTTTGGATGGTTAGGGTTCAACAGGATGATCATTTTCAATCCTGGTAAAATGTTAGAGGTGGAGGGGGCAGGCGGTTATTTTCCAATGGTCTCCCAGAACCATTTTATGCCAATGATACTAATAACTCTGCTACTGCTTTGCTGTCGCCCCGCTTCGGAGGCAAAGCGTTAGCAGAGGTATTAGTAGGCGCAGCTACCGCCAAGGCCCCGTGTAGGCTTGGATGACGTAAAGTGCGACGTCTCGTAAAGGCACGAGCATTTTCTAAGGAAAGAATGGAATGAAATTTATTTAAAGGGGTTCTGGAATTTATTTAAGGAGAGTAGAAGCTAACAATATTAGAATGTTACAATGCTGCAACATGTAACAAGCAGGAGAGGTGCGTGACAAGATCGGATTAGAATATACTCGAACCAGATGCAACGATCAGGGTCAGATTGAGAGGGGTCAGCCCGGGAATGTACCGCAGGGGCCTCGGGGGAAGAGAAGGGGGGGGAGGAGGGGCTTGAAGCTCTTTCATTTTTAAGAAATCTGCGTGAATTTGGAACTTATCCAGCACTAGAGACGTAATTTTCGTTAGAATTCATTTGAAATTTTTTCCAACAAGTTTGTTTTAACAAGAGCCTCTTACAGTGTGTGTGTGTGGGGGGAGGGGGGGGGGTATCGGGTGGAGCCCTGTAAGCTGACGTATTTTAAAGAAATCAGCGTGAATTTGAAAGGTTTTCCACAACTTGCAGATCCAAGTTTCATAGTACGGTATTTCAAATTGTTCTGGAATAATTTTTTTAAACATGGGCCTCCTGCAGTGTGCTTGGGGGAGGGGAGACCTGTAATCTAGCATATTTTAAAGAAATCAGCGCGAATTGAAAGGTTTCGCAGCAACTTACAGAGTTCAAATTTTCATACGAATTTATTTCAAATTTGAAAAAAAAAATTAAAAAAAAAGGGGCCTCCTGTAGTAGGGGCCTCGCGGGGATCCCCCTGGCCGCCCAGTCCGACACTGGCAACGACGCTTGGGCGCGGGGAAGGTAAGGCCCGTATTCTGAACGCTGACTGAAACTCGGACTTGAAATGACGTCACACCTATTTAGTGCCATTCACCACTTTATTTCTTCCAAATGTATCCAAAAGAAGTTCTGTTGGTGAATGGTACTAAATAGGTGTGACGTCATTTCAAATCAAGTTCGAGTTTTAGTCAGCGTTCAGAATACAGGCCTAACACAGTCTCGGCTTACAACTTGTGCGGGTGAACAATTCAGACGAGTGCAGGTTTGTTATTGGGTGCACTTGTTTCGGTCTTCGCGCGCTACTGGAAAGGAACTATATTATTAAGTTTTGTGACGAAGGTGCTTCATAAAGGGAAGAGGGGGGGGACGGGCACTCTCCGAAGCTGGGAGGTGGAGGGGGGGGGGGGTCTACTGTTCTCAGAATTACTAGTATTTTCTCCGGAATGGCTAAAAGTCGGAGATCCTTTGATCTCGGCGACACTTTGAAGCCAAATACTTATCGATCCCCATTCCAGCTAGTGCTTTCAGACCTTTTAGGGCCGAATTCCCCTCACTCCCCCCCCCCTCTCATCCGATTCTCCATCTCCTCCAGAAATGCCCGATCATTCCAGCAGGGGTTACTTCCGGTCTGTCTGTCGATGGCCCGTTTCCGTTTTACCTGAGAGAAGGGAAGTGGCGTTGGTCCAATTACTCCCCCGCATTACGATCGATAGGGCCTCCGTGTGCCCTTTCCTCCCCTCCAGCATACAATGGGGCCTCCCGATATTCCGTTCGTCCTTTGCTTAGGGCTGGCAACGGGCGCGGTGTTGATTATGCTGCAAAGTCAAACACGGTTACGGAAAACGATAAGAAAAATGTCATTCCGTAAGGCCTTTCATGGCGTAATTCGTAATACGGTTTTCAAGTTGAACATGTTTGTACAGCCGAAAATTATGTAGCAACTTTTACCAAACTAGCATTGTTTCAACAAAGAATGTGTCAAGAATATGTAGGGTTGAGGAAGAGAATTTGTGACTGCGACCCACTACTGAAACGTCTTAGATTCATTCCTATTAGTTCCATCTAAGTTTGTAGAGGGCGCTAGGAGTTTCATGTAGGAATTTATACTCAGTTTTCAGCCTAAAATTAAACGAAACTCAACGAAACTAGCTTGTGTTTCAATATTATTTAGTTTAGCTTAGTTGTAATTAAGTTTACTTTAGATTTGGGCTGAAAAATGAGCAAAAATTACCAGACGGAGCGTGGCGGCTCTCTGAAAACTCAAATGGAACTAATAGGAATGAATGTAACACGTTTCAATAGGGACTTTTCAGAGCTACAAATTCTCCTCTCCAACCCTATAAACAATTCTTGGTTGTATCTATGGGGTTTGTACAACCTCATTGTAACCCCTATTTTCCAGGCCTTTTCCAAGCTCATAAGTTCCATTATTTTTCCGGCTCGGCATTGTAATTTTTTCATTCCTCGTAATAAATATGCTTGAAATTAAGTTTAATGCCCTTTAAACGCAGATCGATACGAAAAAAGTTTCGTATAAAAATTAATTTAAAAGTTGAAACATGCCGCCGATGCTAGCACAAACAAACCAGTTGAAATCACGGGAAGACGAACAACTTGTCGGATTAAAAAAGGCAAAACTGGTATGGGCTCTACGTGATTGTTTATTTATTGAAGGGTCAAACTCGACGAATAATTATGCTTAGTCGAAACCGTTACGTCGTACGGAGCAGCATTAATAAGATTTAGTGGCGAAAATCCAGGGAAAATTTGGCGGTGGAGCAGGCAAAAAAAGTGGAATTCAAAATGGGGTTTGTGATTTTAGCTAAGGGGTCTGGCAAAAGGGAGGGGGTGGGGGTGGGGTTGCTTTATTTCATTTTCATACATTTTACAGCACAATTTGAAAATTTCAAAAAAACATTTTTCTGAATTGATTTTAGTTTCAGTAAATGCCGAAATTATTTGTCTACTCTCGCCAAATTTTTCTTAACTTCGCTTCGTGAGGAATAGGCGCCCTTCCCCCTTCCCTCCCAAAAAATTGCGCCAGTGGCCCACCGATAAGACTTACACAAACATGCACACACCGACGGGGAGGGGGGCCATCACGGCACCACTAACGGGCCCACGTGGTTCTAACAGCAAAATAATAAAGAATAACCTTGTATTCCATGTAAGAATAACCATGCAACGTCAACCCTTGAACTGCCATGTCGGAGTCAAAGAGCCCGGGACTTAGGCTGCATTGACCCACCGATCGCGCAACGCAATATCGCGCAGCCAGAAGCTAGTTGCGGGTTTCACTGCCATTAACTGCACCGTCACTGGCTATGACTTTGTTTCTTTAAAGCATGCGGTATCCATGACAATGGTTATATTAATTGTTTCTGAAGTCATCATTTTTCCTGTTTGTTTCTCCATTCCCATTATTGACAGTTTCGTTGCGTGTCGACAAAGCCAAAACCGTTGCCATGCTGAAACTTCATATCATTACGATACTGCCTTGCGAGACCCGGGCATAAATGCAGCCTTAAGCCATCTTCGAGGTTCGATCTCCGATTCTTCGTGTACGGGAGACCAATTCCTTACAACTCGGCTATGCTTAGAAGAGTCTCACAATTTGCTCGCGTTACACTTTTGTTTCCATTCATTGGCTGTACTAATTGTTAAACAAAAGGTTGAATCATCGCACTTTGCCATCTGTAGGTCCACAACAATACCGTCTTTCAGGTTTTTACTAAGATTTTTTTTTGGCAACGAAGAAAAAGAAGCATAAAACGGTTCGGTGAAATTCGTTCCTGCCTGGTGAAATTCCAGCCAAGGCAACTAACTTGGGATAACAACAACGACACAGATGACAACGAAAAAACATTATAAAGTAGTGTAGTACAGCCACCCCAAAAGACAATGAAAAATAACGAAAATGTGTAAAAATATTACATTTGTTTGGTTCTGTTGCTGTTATTCCAGGTTAGGTTTGGTTTGTTCAGGTGCCGTTGCTCGAATTTTACCAAGTAGGTTGCGAGTCGCGCGGGAACGATTTTCACTGGGCCCATTTCAAGTTTGCAAAAAAAAAAAAATCCTTCTCCAGGAGTGTATAAACGTGCAGGACCCGTAACGGCGCCCCCCCCCCCCCCCCACGAATTAAAAGAAAACGTTCAAACTCCCCTCCGTCTTGTAGCCTTCACACGCCACAAAAAGCTAGTGAGTCAATAACAGTTAAAGCTACTAAAGTAAAAAAAATCAATATGGATGCTAAACCTATTTCGGCTGCATACTCGATTTAAAGAGGGGGGAGTCCCACAAAACCAATACCGCTCATCGAATACCGAATATTTTAGGCCGTTGTTCCTCTTTAAAAAAAAAAAATGCCTCTGCGCTGTAGGCCAGGGTTGGGCGCATATATTTTTTTGTTTGTAAACAGTTCAGATAGGCGGGCCGAATCTAACCACGAAACTCCGTTACTAAGCTCCCACTAGTGGTGCTTATGTGTAAATCGTCTTTATTGTTGATCTGTTGCTGTTGTATTTAGGTTAGGTTAGGTTAGGTTAGGTTAGGTCAGGTTAGGTCAGGTTAGGTTGGGTTAGGTTAGGTTAGGTGACTTAAGCCGGATTAAACTGTTTTTTTTTTCTGTACGCTGCTGGGCTGCATGGAGAGGTATGTAGCGAGTTTTGCTGGCTTGGGCCTCCCGGATAAGTTTGGGAAATCCGTCCCTACTACAACCAACCTACAGGAAAAGCTCCTTCACGTCCTATTCTGTTTTGATCTTCCTTTCGTTAAACTTTAGACTTAACCGTCGTATTTCCTTTTCTATATGCGTGCGTAACAAGATAATCGATTGTAATATGCATTAACCTGCCCCTACAATAACTCCAGCTGCACTATGCAAATTTCTCTAATCTTCTATCGCGTTATAATCTCGAGCACAGATAAGCCTAATCGAGACTCGGTCTCCCCAATTTCCCCCTCTCTATAGCCACCACGCTCCCCCACCCCAACCCACACCACCCATCCAACAGCGAATAATCAACTAGGTTCATATCAGAGGGCATGTAATCATTACTGCTGCTGCCAACTCGTTTACTACGTTACAGATAACGAAATGTGATCTAACCAATTATGGATACTATTCCTAGGGCGATAACATGTGCTGCGTATTTAAAATCAGATAAAATATTGCTGCATACGGGTATTCCCGTTGAGGTAATGTAGAAATGCAGCGATATGTGATACATGCGTATTCGTAACCTCCGACTACTGTTATATACATAAAGTTTTGGGAGGCTGCATTCGAGCAATGGCTGATTATGCTGATGGGAGGGATTCCGATGAAAAACCGATGGGAGAAAAAAACTATCGGCCGTTCATCGATGTATTGCCGATGGTTGATTATGCTGATGGGAGGG
>JAHWFP010032612.1:0-19638 GCA_023313725.1 Lithobius niger
GGGGGGGGGGGGAAGCAGCTCTTCAGTAACAAGCGTGTCCCAGCGTGTTTGTGTTGTCGATGCCAGAATAATGTCCAATAGAAGAAAGCAAAGTCCCGCTATTAGTATAAAAATTAAACGCAAAGCGCCATATTTGATTCTTTTGTGCTCAAGTGGATAATACGCAAAATTATTTCCTAAATTACCGTAGACCGCCGTTTTCAGAACCGTACCGTACCGTCCTGTAAAAACTTAATACTGTGCAACACTACTAGAGATAGCTGTTGTTTGTGTGATAGAGGTGTGCGCCTCAACACTGGAAGTGGAGGTACTGTACAGAAGACCGGTGAGACTAGTCAGTCGCTGTAGCCGCTTGCTCCATAAAACGTGTGTTAGTGGCAAATTATCACTATCAATTCATTGGGTAAATTTCGCGATTTCGGTCATACCGGGTCAATTTCAGGTCACACCGGGTTGCCGTTTAAGGGTCATTGGGTCACAGGTCTCGAATACTTTGGGACACCGGGTCAAAAAGAAGTGACCCGTACCAACTCTTGATCTGGAGACATACCAAGATTCTCGCCATTATTACCTCTTTTTGCCCAATTACGTGCCCGCACTATAATTTCTCATCACAGCTGGCCTTGTCACTGTCACTACAGCGTTCCATCGGCGACAACAGGTGGAGCCCCATGCTAAAATTTTTTGTTTGCTAATTTTTTCCATTTCATCAGTGTTTTTATTTTACAATAAAAAAAAATTAAAATTGAAGTAAAAATCAGACTAAGGTAAGAAACCAAATTTTCACAAAAATTTACATCGACGTACTGCTTGCCGATTATAAATTCCCACACGAAGACAAATTGCCATACTGCAGGTCATACCTCATTTTTGTTAGCAACTGGCAATCATCTTGAACAAAAATAAGCTCAATAAAAAAAAATAGGGGAAGCACAAATCCAAAAATGGGAAAAAAGCAGGAAAAATTTCGTGATTTTTATCTTGTTTGTGATCAAGACACCTATTATCGTGCTGAAAATTTGTTGTGCTCATGTGTTGTGAGTGTACGTAAGCCTTGCCAGTGGGCCACCCTTTTCTTTTATCGAAGACAATGTTCTCTTTTTACTACTGACTGAAGAAATCGCTGTTAACTAGCCAAAGGAGCGAAGCGAGCCAGGTCGAATACTTGACTGAATTTGAATTTAGCAGCAATTTGTTTGTAGCTGTTTGGACACGATAAATGTTCGTAATTTTATTCAGATTAAGCTGAAATTTCATGACAACGGCGCTTTGGTGCATAAAATTAACAAGTTCGACGTTACCCGATCTATGAGGCTATATAACCCCGAGCACTACATGAAAACACACAGCCATTTGCCGTAATACACCGTAGTGAAAGTACTTTAAATAAACGTACTTTAAACTACAGAAAATAATTACAAGTGGTTAAAAACAACATTATTACTGCCAATTTCACACGTTTTGAAACAACGCGTTCGCTTCTTTTATTATTTATACAGCAAATCTCGCGCGTGGTAGCAGATCTATCCAGATGTGTTCGTTAATATTGTGTTGGATTCGTTGGCTTGTGTTCGAGAGCTTCATGTAAAGGAATTGCTGTGGTAAGATGGAATTGATAATGTAGAAAATAAACTAATGCGTCATACCCTCCCTCTCTCTCTCTCTCGGCTGAGTAACTGTGAACCTCATAACTCAATTATACATCCCTAGTTATAGCTGATGTTTATTAACCCTTTGCGAACCTATATTTTATTTAAATAATGTAGGTAAATAATTTACTTTTAATAATTCATACCAAACCAACGAACTTCGAACCGCGACTCGAGTCGCCCCTGTCTCCAAGTTCCACCTCTCCAAAGCACTTTATAATAAAAACTTCTGGAATTGCTATATGGAGTTGTAAACACTGTGCGACAAGAGAAATATTGCTGCCATGGAAAGCTGGCTCAGACGGAAGAGGAGTCTGAAATAACATTAAAAAAAAAAGTCCAGGTGGGGTCTGGAATTTTTCTCGAAATTGCAAATACTATATTTCACAAATTTTTGTTTCACAACACCGGAATCTTCGTCAGAACGCTGAGAAGAGTATAAAAAAAAACAGTTAAGTCCAAAAGGCAACGGAAACAGGTTTGCATGTGTGTATATTTACCCACTCACCCAGCCGATATGGCTTTTAGTCCCGTTTATAAACCAAAAACATTTCGGGAGGACATCCGACAGCAACTTATTGTGTGAGCGGTTTATCTAGAGTCCTGCAAGTATTTTGTGAGTGGCCACGTCTTCCTGGATCGGGTGGCTTTAATCGATGGCCGCCATTGTTTCTGAAATCATCTTGGATATCAACAAGGCACTCTTCTACCGAAAACGTAAAATCGATTATCTGTGTTCGTTCTGCAGAGAACTCAAGATAGGCCGCGGACACTATAGGTTTTGACACTTGTCAGGAAGATGAATGCTGTCCGACGAGTGACCTGACCAGTCGTCTGAATGTCAACCATCGGTGATTACTATAAGCAAATTAGTGCTAAAGTGGTCAACGACTAGGACAGTGTTTCCACACCTTTTTCAATCCGTGACCTACCTAAAAAAAATTTTTTTCTGCGACCCCCCCCCCCCCCTCCCCACCCCTTCCTTCGCTCGTCGGTGTCAGAACTAGGGGGTCTTGGGAAGCGTTGTGAGCCTACACGATTTTGTAGCCAACGCTTTCTTGGCATTTTAAGCATTTTAAAAGTCGTCATGTGCTCATAAAAATAAATAGCCCTCGTATTTTATAGAATTATACAATATTTTTTATACAATACTAGATTAGAATTACAGTTGTTAGAATGGAGAGATTATAATTAGAATTAGATTTTAGAAGAGATAAAAGTACTTTAAAATTAATTAATTTTATTAATGATTAAATTTCAGGGGAAATAAATTTTAAGAGTAAAAGATAAAAAAAAAAGTAAAATAATTTTTTTTCCTGCTTATGTATCGCGACCGCCGAGAGAACTCCCGCGAACCCACAGGTTGAAAACCACTGGACTAGGAAGTTTCGCTGAGAATCTTTTTTTTATTTACTGGGGGAGGGGGGTGACGAATTGACGTGTTTCCTAAAAGAAAGAAATCGTTCTTACTCTTACAGTCCTAAAACCTGTCCCACTCGTAAACGTGGCTGGGTACGTACGTACGTACATCTTTGGTAACAATGTGTTAAATTATTGGCCTAGCTGGAAAAGGGTCAAGTTGCCGTACCCATTATAGTGACCTATGGAATTTGGACCATCCGGTGAGCAGTACTGTACTGACAGTTCACGAGTATGACACCGGTATGACATCTTGGTTAACCCTCGAAGCAGGTGTTTTTGAATGTACTAGTGAAACAATGAAACGAATCTTCACAATTTAAATTCTACGCTTGTCGGAAAGCGGGCACAATGCCAAGTCGTGTTTATTTATTTTTTTTTATAATACTCAACCCAACCTCCAAGACCTTGATAACTTACAAAGTTATACAATCTACATTGACGGCTACATAAAACAGTGATTAGGCTGTTACATAAGCACCGACAATGACGCAGAACCGTACTCGTTACTTTTTAATGGCTCGAGGCGTGATGACTCAAAAAAGGAAAACAAGCAAAAAAAAACAAAAACAACTGACCACCTGTGAGCCTTCAACTTTATATAAACATTCCTAAAACTTTAAACCAACTTATCGAATGACGTGAAATGCTGATCCGACTTATCCCCGCTTCCGTCTTGTCAACATTTGGGACGGTTTCAAAATCAATGAATGGCATTGCTGGCACGCTTTTGCTTTAACGTTTCCACTAGTTAGCCCTACCCTCATCCAGGTTGGGAAATTTTTGCCACCAAGTGGTTAAAACCTGTTTTTACCACGGTTTTCACCGTCCAGGCAAAAACTGGTTTTCGCCATGTTTTTGCCACTTTGCCCAAAAAATATGGTCAAAAAGCTATTTAAATACGGCAAAAATCGACTTCAAAGTCAAATAAAAAAAAAAGTGTGCCCTACAATAGTCAATTATTGGCAAATTGTAAAAGCCTCCCCCCCCCCTTTTGAAAACTTCACATCGGTTATTTTTAAAATTTTTATTCACTTCTTATTTACCTTTCATGCGCTTATTTTACAGTTAAAGATATTACGGAGTCGTCACTTGTGAGCTCCACAATGGCCGCCTTCAATTTCATGTCAATATGTTAACCTTACCTAGATAACCCTTTAATTACCTAATAGGCTGACCCATTCCATGTATATATCATTTATTGTATCACATGACTTCCTGTTGTAACAGTATTTAAAGAGAAGTAAACAGGAAGTTAGTTGTCTTATCAGCTATAGCATTCAGGCTAGTAGTCCGCGTGTTTCGTTACCATAGGTGCCCACGCTGGGCTCAGGTGTGTCCAAGCCAAGGACATCACTGATATTCTTCTCACAATATCTGTGTAACTGACTGTCGAAAATTTGAACATATATTTTGAGAAGAATGTATTTTCTGTGAAAATGAACTTGCGAAACAGCTTGCAGGGATGCTGCCGGGCGTACCAGCTTTTTTCACATTTTTTCACATTCCCGCTTTTTATTTTTTCACATTTTTCACATATCCGTATTTTTATTTTTTCATATTTTTCACGCACCTACTCATTTTCGTGTCACTATTTCATGTATCACCAGTTTCACATTTCTTTAATAAAAATTTTTCTTCTCCAGTAACCATTGTAATTCCCCTGTAATTTCACTCAAGAGACCGAAAGCAAATTTAAAGCAACTCCGCCCGTAAACAAACCAATCTTCTTTTGTGTGTTTTAACCACGGGGCATGCCTATACGTAATTCCAGGCCCAAAATTAGGGCGAATAATTTGATTGTTTTTAATTCGTTTGTGCGTTTTGCCTTTTTTTCGCACCAACACTCGTATTTTTCACATTTTTCGCATTTTATTTTGCCACTAGCAAACTTTCACATTTTTCACATTTTTTTTAACACCGGCAGCATCCCTGAGCTTGTTTGTTTTTGCCAACTTTAGCCGGTAATAACCGAGAAAGTCGGTAAAAACCATTTTTTTTGCCACTGTCTCGGCCGGCAAAAACCCAACCCTGCCCTCATACATGAGCAATGCTAACCGCCAGATCAAAAATCAAATTTAGGCTTCACAATACCTCCCATAAAAAAATTTAATCGATATAAAAACCGACTATATTAAAAGGAAAATCTATAGGTTCACGTAGGCTATTTAGGAGCTAATACATAGGACTTTACAGGCAATTTTTCCAGCTTATGTCACACTTAACAAACAGCCAAACTGCGAAAATCATACACTAGAAATAACGTAGTACAGTAAGCCACCTTTATGCGCTTACGTTTTGTCGGACCCGGATTCGAACTGCCAACCCAATTCGTCCCCAAATCACTGACACGACACTGGCGCTATGTCAGTGATATGGGAAGAATTGGATTGCCAGTTCGAATCCGGGTCATGCCTCTCCGACGAAACGTAAGTGCATAAAGGTGGCTTACTGTATACTACGTTATTTCTAGTGTATGATGTCGCTCTTTGGCTTGTTTTCCTCTTTACAGCGATGTGTGCATATTTATTCAAAAGAACATACTTATTAAAAGGCCATATCTTCTCCCTATTTTCGTGCATCCTGCGCGTGTATACCTTCTGCAACATTTGCATATATTTGAGTGAGTGTAGCAAAACCGTCTCGCACGTAAGAAAAAAAAACAGAAAAATAACACAATAATTAGTTTTATCCCCCAAACAAGGAAAGGAAATACAAGCGACGCAAAATACACTAATGCATGCGCTGTATTAATTATTTACATAAACAAACGAACAGACTACCAGAACAGTGGCAACATAAGTTACAGTAAAAATACTTAAATATGCGGTAATTTTCAAAAAAAAAATATAGGACAAAAAATTAATTACAGGTTTTAGTAGGTTTTCTAAATTTTTATAGGTGCGCTGCTACCCCCGCAAATTTCTTAAAGAACACCTAAATTTGCGATAACGAACCTTCGACACGCGTGTCCCCATTCTAGTAGCGTGTAGACAACTCGTTCTGAAAACTAATGGGGATAACACCGATGACCTAATATTTGTTTCCATGTGGACGAACTCGTGATATACAGTCAGTGTCTGCAGAACGCATTGCGCCTCCAACTGTCATTTCCAATAATCCATAAAACCACCTTTTTGTTTAATAATAATAATAAAAATTAAATGCCCAACTAGAAAACAAAACGAAAAGCAAGGGTTCCGTCAAAGATGGAGCGACTAAAGAAGATGGTAGTAGTTCCGGTAGTATTGTTTTTCGAAGAATCTACCGAGTCGCACCGTGGTATGACGTCACAGGAACCATTTCCGCCAAAGTAGCTGGGTCACCCAAAAAGAGTACTGTAAGTAAGCACGTGACTAGTGGATTTACAAACAACGGAGTTTTTAAAAAATAAAAGCTCTCTGTCAACGTTGTTAGCTGACGAAAAAAGCATTTACATTAGTAAAAAAAAAAACTAATAAACGAAGTTTCAGTTTTTTTTAAAGTTTCCGTTTCCACAAAGGAGTTTCCGTTTCATCTGAAAGACTTGACTAGTGGATTTGCACATAGATGGAGGTGCTGGGACGTCACTTCCTCCGTCATGGCTGCCTCCTACCCACAATCTGGACGCCTGCTTCGCTGAATCCTTGGCCTGAGCCGGAAGTAAGTTTGTAACGTGAAAAATAGCCTATTGGTGCTTCTTGTTCTACCAAAATTATCGTTCTTCTTTGGGTTCCATGCGGGACCACTAACAGGCACACAAAAAAAAAAAAAAAAAAACACACGAATTCCCCAGAACAAAGCAGGAGTCCACAAAGTACACAAATTAAACCATGCGCCAAAGCTGTTTGCCGTGATGCGCTTATCACGTGACTGGGCTAGTCCATTCAGACGGCTTAAGTTCCGCTATTCTTGTTCGTCAGTGGCTAACTCATGATGACGTCACGGATTCAGGTCGAAGAAGGAAAGCATTTACACAAAACCCATTGGGCATATTTCGAAAATTGCCCAACAACAAGGCCGAGATAACGTGGTCACTCAGAGTGTTCCTAGCAGGCATCACCCTCAGTGCAAAAAAAGGATTTTCTACAATAAAGTGAATATTTGGGGAGAACTAATTTAAAACTATTACCACGCGTGCGGGACTCCATATTAATTTGGAAAAGCAGTGAGTCGATTGGTAACAAGTGGTTAAGAATCTTGTACGTCAACATAAGGTCGGCCTTCAGACGTCGCAATTCGAGTAAATCCAGCTATAGGAACCTTAAACGTACATCTCCTCTGAACCGACAAGACCTTATCAATGTCCTTTTAACAGTCTGGGCGACCAGACCTGTCTTGCATATTACGGGTATAAAATCGAGGAATGGCGCGCGCCCCCCCCGTAAATGGCACCTTCACTTCAAAATACATAGCAAAGCAGCCGCGAAAATATTTCCCTTAATAAATCGTGATTTACAGAATTAAACGGCTTCCTTATCGCCCGAAAAACTCTTCAGAATGTACTGTAAACATACCAGTAGTTTGTTTTTACGTTTAGAAATTTGCGGAATGACAGCCCGGAAATACTACAAGTAACGCAAGTTACTAAATATCCGCCGTAGAGGCTCCTCCCACCATGAGGAGGCACCACAAACTTACACAATCTATCACGTAAGTATGCAAGAGCACAACCATAATGGGTTTTTAAGTCCTCTTTTTGTAGCCCGGACTACTGGTTAAAAATCAAGTCATTTTGACCCGGCTACCATTATGATACCGGCTACAACTATAGAACGGCTACTACAAAATTTAGAAAGAAAATTTACGGTGTCAATACATGTAGATCATGCGTCGGACATTAAAAACAGTAAATAACATCACATGAATGCTTTTACCATTACTCTTTACTTTGGATACAGTATCTGTTTATGCGACGGACATGCTCCTGTAAAGAATTTTTTTTTTCTAAATTCTAAAGTCATTCTGACCCGGCCACAACCAGGCTAGGCTACAATTAGAGACCAGCTACAATTGAGCACCCAGCCACAAAATGTGTTATTTAAACTTTTATTTATTTAATTTTAAATTAATTTCTTTTGAGCCTTAAATCAGCCGGAGCAATTTAATGCTCGTGTGGCTGAACCGGCTCAATTTTGAACATTACCAGACTTTTTAGAGAAGAAGAAATATCTGGCAAAGGGAGGTGCCAACCCGGGGATTCGATCCGGGAAACCTTGATTATCGTAGGGAGCCGAAAGATTGTCCAGAATTTTGCCAGAATAGTTCCCATAGCCGCTGATGGAGCGTGGTAGCCTCTCACGCTGCCTTAGCCGGCAGTCCTGGCGGGGACTTTGCAGGGTTCCCTTTCCAGGTGTACGACCGGATCCGCAACACTCCAGCAACTAGGCCGAGCTCTCTCACCGCTCAGCCACGATGACCACAGAAAATTAAAGTTAATGATTCAGTATAGTTGAGGGCTTTCGGTTTCGGGCAGATCGAATCGACCAAACCAATTTTTTTTTGAAAGAATCACACCGGCCGATTATCAGACAATAACCGACTACTGGTTTTAACTGGTGCTAAATAGTCTAAAGACCCGCGCAACACGCGAGATGGGGCTGGCGACCTGATCGACTGACGGGACGATTATCAAATAGCTGCCACGAATGTGTTTAATTAATGTTCCGTGCTACGAAATGTTTGTACATGCGGTGCAGTTCAGCGAACGATGAATTTTACTTGGCACAATTTAACAAAACAAACACGAATCCCAAACCACTTCAGGTTTTAGGGACGCGCGTTGTAAAGGCAGAGCCAGGGAGCTTTTCATCCGGCGCCTGTCTGTCCGTCTGTGTACACGGTGACTGTTAAACTCATTCTGAAATTCATTTCAAATTGTCCAAACCCCCCTCACCCACCTGCACCAGGGGTGCAGTGAAGATGAAATAGGCCGAATACCGAAAGTACAACGGAATACTTGACCTGCCGAGTACCAAATAGTCAGTCTAAACTACCGATTACCGAATATTCGTTACGAACACTTGACGTAATTCGGCTAAATACCGAAATATTCTTGTGAGAAATAACGATTAATAGCTGAATGGGCCGAATATTGAATTATTGGGTGAAAACTTGACGAAATAATCTTCCGAAAACCAGTAACATTGAACATATAACTCAGTGGAGTGCACCGGGGGGGGGGGGGGCATAACCCCTGCCATTTTTGGAAAACAAATATGCCCCATTTCGCTCTACTGCACCGATAAAATACTGGAACTGTCTCAAAGAAAGGGCCTGGCGGCTAAAGAAGGGCAGTATAGGCCAGGAAAGGGTTGCAGAAAAGGTTAAGGGAGTCACATGTCAAAAAAAAAAAAAATGGTGTACCCAGAAAAAAAAAAAGTTGTCTCCGCCCTCTCGGAGGTCTGCACGCAACTGTTATGATATTGATTATAGATTAAAATGTTTGACCAGTTGAGAGTTGAATTGAGTTTATTTCAGCTAGGGATCGACCGATCATCGGATCGGTATCGGCATCGGCCGATATTTTTCATCCGATAATCGGATCGGAATCGGATCGGTTTATGTGTCCGATACCGATGTCAACTTCACTGCCAAACGCGAGTTTCAATTTTTAAAATTGCTTCGGTTTTCAGATCAACTAGCCAAGGCTTGTCACATCTCAATACCAAGAATTTATAAATTCTTTTAAATACTAATATTAATGTCTAGTGCATTGCGTTTAAGTTGTCTAGGGATCGACGGGAAGCAAGCACCAGCTGGTCCTACCGGAGAACGTGCCAAAAGTTAAACCAGCCAAAATTTGGTTAATTCTGAACATTGTGTATCTTAGTTACTTTTATTAAATATTTAACGTAAAAGTACATAAACTTATATTTGCGATCTCGTTTACCTTTTGTTACTTAAAGAAATCGATGATTGTAGAAGCATTAGTAGCGTAACTACTCTCCTTGCAAGATTTCTTTGTTGTGGAGCTCAGTCACAAGGGCCAACAGAAAACGTGGATTACTTTTATAGGCAGTAATCCTGGACAGTGAATAAGCGGGTTGTGATTTTTAAAAGGTTTTAAAAATATTTTATGTCAAAATCTTAATTTTTTTTTAGAAATACAAATCCCTAAAAAATTCCGTAACGAGAAACGTTTTAATTATTTGCTACGAAGTGCGTTGTCTTTTGTCTTAGCTGGTATCGGCAGGGTGCTCGATGCGCGGACAACCAGGAAAAAGTAATGCAGATTAAGCCATTAAAAAAAATCGTCTTCTCAAATTTAAAATTATTATTTTTTAAAAATACTTTATTACTATTATAGCAGAACAATATCCCAGTATTTACTCGAATCCTGTGTTTTTACTACTGTTAAAATTATTCAAGCTGTATCTTCCATTTTACTGGTAGTAGGTGCACCTTTCGGGTATCTACTTTTAAAGATCATTTTGTAAACATCCGGTTTCTTCGACGTAGTCAGTTTATCCGATCAACTATGATCTATTTAAAACTAGTTTCAAGTGGATCTGAATGAAATAGCCTATATGGATTACCAATTAAAGATATTGCAGCAAAAAGGTTTATATGTAGAAATTCAAGAGTGGATGGTAAAGCCTTGGATTGGTAAAGCAAACACCCAAGTTTTGTTTCGTGCTGGGTAGTTGGCCAGATGGGCTACGGTGATTTTAAATCGCATTTTCCTATTTTAGTTAGACGTGAGTTTGGGGAGGGGACAAGTAAAGTAAGCAAAGGAATATTTTCCAATGTCTAGCGTTAATTTGTCATTCGTTCGTTATTAATATTTTGCTAGACCTAATTTTAATTACGGTGGATTTTGTTTTGTGTAGGGATGGGGGTTTGAGGAGCAGAGCCTGGAAACTCTCGACAGTTGATTTGAAATTAAAAGGCATGACCAGCCCCTGTAAAGATTAGTTTTATAATTTCCGATTTTCGTTTTTTCTCTCATGCAAGTGTGCATGGGCAGTTAGTACAAAAGTAGGCTACTCATACTTAACATCAGACGTTTTAAATCGTTTGTAATGAAAAATTTTAATCAGTGTTAAATTCATTGCTGATAAATTAATGGTTTTTTTTTTGGCATTTAACTTTAAATATGGTCCATATGTTCATTTTTTTTTTTTACTTGTGGTACTGGTATGAGAAGGTGCCAAAAGTTACAAGGAACCAGATGGGATAAGCAGTGGTAAATTTTACCCAGATAGATCCATTGTGTGTAATAATAATAACATTTTGTAACTCATTGCAATAAAAGTGTAAAAATATGATAATTATAACTTATTTTCAATTATATGAAGTAACAAGGATAATATTGTATTTTTTTGTTCTTATTAAGTTTATAAATTTTGCTTGGTTAAAAATATTAAATATCGGCATCGGATCGGCATCGGATCGGATCGGTATGACAGTTATCGGCATCGGATCGGATCGGCAAAAACCTGTATCGGTCGATCCCTAATTTCAGCACAGTTTTATTTCAGCGCATGGAAATAATTGGCAAAAGACGAACCTCGCACCACAAGCGCAGACGCCCACGGAGTAACTGGTGGCACACAAAAAAAAAAAAACCCAACATTTTCTTAATAAAAGCAATAATAACGTGGAAAACAGTTTCCAAAATCAAACAAATTACGAAGAAAAGAACAAATTAATAAGAAAAAAGGGGAAAAAATATAGGCGTACTAGAAAACAATGTAACCAAACTAGGTAATTTGGTCAGTATTAACTCATACTGCTGAACAGCATTGGTAAGTCGTAGGGTTTTGCGCTAATAACCACTATTCAATACTGAAATATACGAGCAGATACAGTAGTTGCCCAGGTTTCCTAATGATAAAACTTGAAGAAACTGAGGTAAAGATAACATAAATTTTGCCTTTTGAAAAACGTAAAACCTTCCCCTCATAAAATGTAGAATTTAATTAAGTCTTGAAAAAAAGCACTCGCCCTCGTCCATAATTTTTCCTTTTGTTATGAAAGTTAGAAGACAATTCGACACAATCCAAAAGAGAAATGCTTAGCTAAACGTTGTGCATTAAAGGTGCATGTTCATTCCATCCGGTTGACGTCCCTGTATGGCTCGATTTTGCAACATTAGTACAAACGTGTGTCAACGTTGCAAAGGCATTCGTTTTCCTGTTTTTTTTTCCTCGTGAGAATCGGGTTTGCTCAACCTATGTACATGTTGCAAAAGCTATTTCGCGCAGGATGCTCGAAATTGGCACGACAATCGATAACATCGCGATACAATTTTTTTCGTCGATTATCGTACCGCAACTTTTTCCGATTTATCGCATTCTCGCGCAAACCCCCCCCAAAGCTTAAATTGGCATAGCTCGGAAACCTTAATAGCTAGAAACTAGTGGTTAGGGGGCGCTGCGTGCGGAATTGCAAAGGCTAGCCAACCGAGTGAGTAATACTGTTGCTAACCACTTTAGGTGATTGGAGAGTCATTTTAATGCCAACAATATTTAAGCATTAAATAGCAGCACAACTTCTAAATTGTTTCTACATGATAAAAAGAAGTAATGGACAATGGCAAGTGCATTTTCGTCTATACCATGCGCCGTTGCTGTGACGTGCATGTCACGTGACTGGGCTGGTCCAATCAGACGGCCAAACAGCCGTTGTTCTCGTTCGTCATTGGCTAACTCATGCTGACGTCACGGCAAGCAGCCATTGCGCGGGGTTTAGCCAAATAGCGAGTGGCACACAATTCACATTCAGCCAAGGTGTTTTTTTTTTTAGTTAACAAAATTTAAATGGTTATTCCAGCCTCAAAATTTGTTTTATCAAGATATTATTGATTATCGCGACGATTAAAAATTTTGTATCTGGATAAAAAAAAAATTTGTATCGTGCCGCCATCCCTACTCGAAGTTAGTGAGAAGGTATGTCTTTTTAACCAAATTGCGTAAATTTCAGCTGATTTTTGCCAACAAATCTTAACACTCTCGGCCGAATGCTTAAATACTTGAAGTTTTTGGCCGAATACTTCGATTATCGGATAATTACCGAAAACTCGGTACATCCCTGACCTGCACTCTCTACCAGATTAGTGGATTTAACTTCGAAAACCAACAAAACTGGGCATAGGATTCCATGGTTTTTTGAATATATGAAATGAATTAGAAATCAAGTGCGCGATTAAGACATAAAATATTCCGGGAAGTTATCAGAACTTAATTCTATAAAAGGTGCTCGCTTTTAACCGATCCGATCAGATCCGATCCATTACCCAGGCGGTAAGGTCCCCAAGATCCACATATAAAAGTTAAATTTGGAAAATATTTAAACAAGGACGGCATTTATTTCAGCTTACAAAGCTCTGAAAACTTACTTTTTAAACGTTTGTGAGGCGTTAAACAGCTCCTCCCCCTTTACAGTATTTATCGGACCCATTCTGAATTCTAATTTCCTTTGCTCCGCCCCCAACAAAATACCTGGGTGTGTAATAGATCCGGTATCTTTAGTGGATCCTAAAGTTCATTAGAAGCCTTTAATGTGAAACTGAATTTGATTATTTTGTTGTATTTAGTAGTTGTACTGCAAACTAATTTTGTACACATTTTGTAATTTAAAACAGACGGCCTACATATAGGCTAGTCAGGAGGTTGCTGTTAGAATTTCGCCTTAAAATGCCGCAAACCACATGCCTGTATCGTGTCTGGTTCCCAAGTAACGGAGGTTTCTTACGTCGCTTTATCTTACGTCGACGTAGCTTACGTCGATGTAGTCCTTAGAGCGCTTTTAAGAAACTCAGTGTAACCACCTAAACCCACTTTCAAGTCGCTTTATCTCAAACCACCTCGATACGTCGACGTAAGGAGTTGAAGCGCTTTAACAACCTACGTGTACCCACCTAAAACCCATTTTCTACGTCGCTCTAAGGACTGCTTCCTTGTGATTGGTTGAAAAGAGCGCGCGTAAACGTCACGAAACTAGGACGGCCACATGTCACTTCGTTAAAACGAAGTCGAAAGCCAGCTAGCTGAATGGGGACTTGGGAATAAAGAGGGGTTTGCTTGATGGGGGGATTAAATAAACGCGACGCAGGAACCCCCGCTGTCGTTTTAATTCACTCCTACTACAACCTTCGTGTAACCACCTCTCTCCTAAAGCGATGCGAGTTCAAGTCGACGTAAGATAAAGCGAAGTAAGAAACCTCCGTGTACCTTCGGTCATAGATGCTATTTATTGCATAGCGCTCGACCAAAACGCAGTATCAGTATCGACATGCATTTTTGTGGAAGATTCCGATACAATAACAAAGGCCGATACCGATCAATCACTAAAAATTCAACGAGACGAGATGGAGACTTTAAACCGTTGTGATCGAGACGGGCTAATAAATAAATACACTGCGTATACCGCGCAAAATGAACTGTTTAGGCACAGCTTCCTTAAATGTATAAAGGCTTTTAACGCTCGGTTTCACATAGCATGCGAGCTGCGTCGTCCAAGCATCAAAAACTGCTACGAGGCGCGCTGAAAGTGTCCATATCGTAGCATTGATTAGTGTTAGCGGGATTCACATGAACGTGGTAATCGTCTCATTGTTAGATTTCCCGGTGTTGCAGCACTAAACGAACATTATTTAAAGGCAGGAAGCCAAAGGCGCAACAAGTTAAATAAACACATTTACGTTGCCTTTTGAACTTTTTTGTCAGACTGCCTGAGCGGGGAATCGAACCCACGACCTTTGAAAGCAAAGGCCAAGGTCCTACCGCTCAGCTATACTGACATGGCCAAAAGGAAACGTCCATAGGCATCATTTAACACGTGCATATATACATGTAAACAAACACTTTCCAAGCGTCGTTATTCCACGGTAACGGTGACTATACCGTTGAAGTTTTCTTAAGATTTATTGCTACGTCAAACGATCGTTTAATACATTTTTAATGAGAATAGAAAATGACGTAGCGTAATATGCAATACACACGCAATATGTACCTTCTTCGTCTGGTTGAAATTTATGAAATTAAACCTCCAGTCTCTTTTTTTGACATCGCGTGGACAAAGAAGTACGTAGCAAGAAGCCATTGTTCTTAAACTTTAGTGTAATTTAAGTTTAAAATCCGCGTTATCGCGCGTCACGACCTTCCACAGTTCAGTCCGCGTGTTGGAGCAGTCTTTTTGTGATGTGTTCGCCGCGCAACTGGTGGCAGAATCGGAGGCTAAGTGTACGACGTATCGAATTAATTTCTATTGCCAATTGAAGTCTTATAACATACAACAGGGTTTAGTCAATTTTTTAATTCTCAGTTTCCCTGACATTTCCAGGTTTTCCAATTGACTATTTCCAGGTTCTTACAAGATGTTTACTTAGAGAAACAGGCTAGTAGCTTATCTTTTTAATAATATTTGTACGAAACTAATGCAACATCCCACAAAATAGCTGTTTATAGATTAGTCCAGGCTAAATGCATTTTCATCCGATATTAGCACAAAGATTTGGTTTAATTGAAGTTGTAAACGCAGATTAAAATGTTTGCTACTAGCTTAGGATTTTGTTTCTGATCCGCTAATTCAATGGATCTTACAGATCCGACTCTAAGGTATTTTTTCAAATTTCCCTGTCTTTTTCCTGATTTTCAAAAAAAAATCTGGTTTTTCCCTGAGATTTTGGCTCTAATTTCATTTTCCCCGAGATTTCCAGGTTTTATCTGAACCCTCTTTAAGGAAGCCTTGGTTGGTCAACGTTTTATCATTTAACAAACGTTAAGAAACTAAGGATGCGATAGGTTTGTTTAGTTATTACTCATTAAAAAATTCCTCAACACATTTTCGCGAGATAATAGTCCGACGCTGACGTAAGCAAAATTTACAAACTTTTCTTTCAAATATCCTATTTTTTATTATTGTGTTCTTAGGTAAACTAGGGCGTCATCAGTCGGCAAAACGGAGCAGAGTGATTGTAAACAACCACTGTGTGTGTCACTGGAGAAAGCGTTGTGGCTCATCTTTTCGGCTGCGTCATATCACATTTTGTTTCCTTGCCCATTTAATTTCGTAGTGCGTCGCTGAATGGCGTTGACGGCGGTTGCAAATATTCGTTCGTCAAGAGTATATTCGAATACGATATATACCATTCGAATATTCGCAAAATAAAAGTTCTGTGTAATTTAAGGTTGTTTTTTTTTAGTTGTAAGGTTTGGATCCAATTTACTTCGTCTCCTTCAGCAAAACAAACATACATACAAGAATTATTTACAACGTGACATCGATCAACTTGAATTTGTCCTACAAGACGACAAAGAGCATCTCTGCAGCTTGTAGCTATACCTTTTGCGAATGTCTCTGGCGGTAAAACGTCCTTTCCCTTTATAACAAGCTTCCCGCCAAAAGCCAAGTTACAAGTTGCAAAGAATGGAACGTCAGTCCACGTGGAAAGTTGTTGCTTCTTATGGTGTTCGAAGGCTGGCAAATGTTTCCAAAAGTTCTTACTTGTCGAACGGGGTAATGACTCATAATTGATGATAATTACTTAATAACTGTCATTAGGTATTCGAATGGAGATACGGCCAAACCTTACATAGTTTTTGATTTGGTTTTTAAGTTTCTCTGTAGGCTTCTCGAGTCTCAGCCATTCCTCTATGCTTGCTTCTCTTACCCCCTCCCTCCCAACCAATCCAACTGACATTCCAGACGTTTTGGATTGTGACTTGCAAGTGGGGGGAAGGGTGGGGGTTGGGGGTTGTCCCTAAAACTAAAGAATGGGGAAGTCAACCAGGGCCGTGGTGGTAACCAGTTCATATATGACATCAACTTCAATATTATACGTGAAAAGAAAAGAAAGACACCTTCGTGGATTACGGTCATACCGTAATGCAGTTGATATTTCAGCAGTTTTTGTAGGGGTTGTGTTATTTGTGCCTTCTAAGTTGCCAAGCCTCGTAGATTTAATTAAACTTGTGGTTATATTACGAATGCCTTGTATTGCCAATACACGAAATAAAACTTAGGTGTTTAATGTAAAACGAATTTTTGGGGGGACGGAAAGGAGCGAGGGGGGGGGGGCGCTCAGGCCGAAACATGTAAAAAATAAAAAAAACTTTGAACGAATATTCGAATATTTTTTTGGCGAATTATGAATATGTTTTTTCCCTATTCGTCCGACCCCTAGTAGCGACGAGCGGTTTTCCGACGTTGGTTTTTCATCCGACAAAGAACCCGCAAATTTGAAGAAGTTTTGTTGGAAAGTATCAAATTTGGGATCCAGCTGAGAATTAATGATGGCAGAAATTTGAGCGCGCATTAAATGCATCTTGGCATTTATACTAACGACGCGGAAGATTTACGCGCTTCGGAAACTACTGGTGAACAAAGAGATGAGCATCTCACACTCCACCCGTGCATTTTTTCACGACGAACATACCTCAACAACCTGTCCAATTTAAAATTTTTAACTCTGGGTGTAACGCTATCAATGTACAAAATCTGTTATCCACTGATGCAGTAGTTACTTCGTGATGCGGATAAACAATGTTTGCATTGCGGTGGATTCATAAACTAAGTTCTGCTTGGCCTTCGGTCCCAACAGGGTTATCATCTTTACCTATACCACGCGCCAAGGCTGTTCGCCGTGACGCGCGTATCACGTGACTGGGCTAGTCCAATCAGACAGCCGTTGATCTGCTATTCTCTTCCGTCATTGGCTAACTCATGATGACGTCACGGCAAACAGTCGTGGCCCGTGGTAAAGGCGTCCACTACTAAACACGAATCAACGAGTAACGCTCTCTCATCTTTGAACGACCATAATCCGTGTTTTGTGACCTAGGAGCCACAATATGCAATGCTATCTTCTAAAATTGCTGCGTATTGACAAAGAATCGGCCGAAATTTCACATTTCGCATATTTTATATTTAAATGGCAATTACATCCATTTTGACATGCATGTTTGACTTTTGGATCACTTACACAATAACTAAACACAAGAATTGCGGTAAGAATACGTTACTTACGTCCGATATAACAATTTAATTACTGCACCACCAAAACACGACACAGAGATCGCCATTGTTTTGTTGGAGTATAAGTATACAATTTGGTAATAAATAGTCCAGAATATAGTTTTGTATATACAAGTTTAAATGTGTTTCGCTGCCTCGAACAAGTCTTTACAGGTGAAAAACTCAAAATTCGAGTAGATTTCTTTACGTAATTATATATTCAAGAACGAAGTTTTGGGGGGAAGGAGTGGAGGGAGGGCTCAGGCCATGTTATATATATAAGTAACATGGTTTGTAACAAATACCTCACTATTCAATAACACTGAACCAAAAGTCAAAAGGTTTTCATACTTATAACTACATACGGAAAGAAATTTATTTCCCCTTCTTCGCACCGGGACCGTAAGAAATGGGGAGGGATGGGGGCTTGGAGGGGTGTGATCCCCCCTCTGCCCCCCTACCCCCCCCCCAAAAAAAACAACAAAGGTGTTCACTCAGAAAGATGAACCTCATTTGGAAAAACGATGGGCAAAAACCCAAAAAAAGTACTCTTTTTCTGAAAAAAGGGGTAAGTCGAAAATGTCAACCTACAGCATCCCGCCTGATTTTTTTTTCTTCGACATGCGCCTGCTTTTTTTCAATTGCTTTTTTCAATTGTTGATGCACAGTATCATAATCCTTCCTTTGTTTGTGCGTTTTCTTTTTTGCGTTTTAAGGGCTACAAAGGAGTAAAGAATTGAGGTGACGGTACGCAAATAAATCTGACCTTTAAAAACAGGCTACAACGCATCGTGGGTAGCCTTTTTTTTTCCTCCTGCCTACCGGTAGAACGCCGTCTCCGGGAACACAGTTCGGAGTTATGAAATTTCCAAATTTAGAACAAGCGAAATTGATTTATATAATCCGCGAAGGGGTACACGTATCACCAGGGCAACTCGGATTTGAATTGGATGAGGTTGCTAGGCAACGTGTTTGACAAAACATGCAAGGAAGCACCACTGGCTCACAGCAGATTTGAATATGCACGTCATGGAAATAATAGTCAGAAGGGATGGAAAACTTTTAACATGACGGTGATAGTTTGAAATCTTTTATACCACGCGCCGTGGTTGTTTGCTGTGACGTGCAATATCACGTGACTGGGCTAGTCCAATCAGACGGCCAAACAGCCGTAGTTCTCGTTCGTCATTGGCTAACTCATGGTGACGTCACGGCAAACTGCCATTGCGCATGGTTTAAGTCAGAAGCAACTGTTTGTCTTAAGTCTAGTTCGGTTTCTAACATTAGAAAATGGAGCAGAAGAATTCCCTGATAGTAGATCTTAAATGGGCGCGAAATTCGATGCGATGGTGGAGTGAGTTGTGTGTGTGTCTGTGCCCGTGTGTATGTTTCGTAGGCGTGGTAAGTCTGTATGGTGCATGTGTGCACGCATGTGGATGGTGCATGCTTGTGGTGGTGCGTGAGAGTTGTGCAAAGACGTTTGTGGGCTTTGTGAACAAGCCTTTTGCACTAACGAGTCCCCCTTTGACCCGAATCTGGGAGCAAAATGTTCCCCTAAGGTCCCGAATTTGACGGCAAAAGTTTTCCCATAATGTACAGAATTTAAGGGTAAAAGTGTCCACCCTAAGGT
>JAHWFP010032612.1:26181-43609 GCA_023313725.1 Lithobius niger
TTTTTTTTTTCAAGTTTCCGCCGAAAACGTGTTTTTCAGAGTTTTTGAAAGCATTTTTGCTTTTTTTTTCGCTTTCTTTTTCGATTTTTCAAATTGTTTCTATGGAATGACGCTGTGGTGCCTCCTGAGGGGTTCCAAGTCGCACGGAAAATCCCATTCGGGTTTTTGAAGAGGTGCATTTTTTTTTATATTTGTTCATTTGAATTGTCAAGTGCGGCGAGTACTCACCACAGGCCAGAAATAGTCTCAAAATAGGTAAAAATACATTAGCTTCCGGGGTTCCACCCTGGACCCTGCTGGGGGAGCTCACAGTCTTCCCCAGACACTCAACGGGAAGGAGAGGGGCACACATTAATTGGTGGAAACTCCCTACAGAAAATCCTGACTGCAGCCTTGTCATGTGAATTCAAGTCAACCTGCTAACTTTACAAAATTTGATGGTTTTTTTTAAGGCCCTAATTTTACATAATCAGCTAGTTAGTAGGGCAATCACCAGATCCTTTGCCCCAAAGGGTTTTTTTTTTCTTTCGTTGCTTTTTTTCCAAAATGTCATGCGGCAACCCTGGGCTCTCCCCATCCAAAACATTTTTAGACATAAACTAACTTATTTACAAGACATAGTCACCAGTTTCTTAACGGAATGGGGCAATTATCATTATGATGACAAAACAATTAAACAAGAGGAAAACAATGTAACAATTTTAAATAAAAAAAAAATTCAGGGGCAACTATACCAAAAACGTGCCATACAACATGCAATACCATCAAAATAAGTTCCATCATACAATAAAGCAGACATAATTCGAAGAAAGAAACAACGTCTAATTTGTTTTTGCAGTTTTGGACACGACAGTATGAACGTTAAAAACCCATTCTGGAGAGAGTTCCAAATAGAGACAACTGATCACTGATATACATGGGAAAAGTATTCGGTGTCCTCGCCATTAGAGTTAACCCCCTTTCATACCAGGACGTTAGAGGATTGATCTCAGAACTAAGAGGATACGAGATCGAATCGCGAACCGACTTATGTTCACCACACGTATCGGGTGTCCCAAAAGTCAGGGGTCACCCCAATAACTTCACCCCCACTCCCATTTGATATTTCAAAGTTAGGTCAACCAGGGGTGCCCCTATGGGGGGACGGCACTAAATGGGTTGATTTTTTCGAGAACGTAGCACACATTCATCTGCGACGGGTGGCCGCTTACCTTTGGGACACCCGGTGTAAGTCCATGTGTACGTTAGAGGATTGGTCTAAAAAGTAAGAGCAGGAAAAATCGAATCGCGAACAGACTTCTGTACACCGTGTGATATGTTTTCAGAAAACTGACTGTATGACGCCACGTTTTCTTCCACTACGAGTCCAAAGAATCCGTAAACATCCCATTCGTAAACTCTAACAGTAACTTTGTATAGTCTCCCAAGTGTGATATCCACATGTTTTTGCACTCTTAGTGCAAGGAAACGAGTCGTCATCCAGTCAATTTTCTGAAAACATAATGCGGAACAAACTATAGTATATTACTCGATGTGTACACTAGGACTTTTGAAACAACGTCGCGTACCCCTGGGTAGGAACGGAACACTGTCATCGTGTTTTGCAGTTAATCATTTAAAATCTTTATTACCTACTCCATGCAGCATGAATAAAAAAGTGTTCTCACCCCCCCCCCATCTCCTCTCCATCAGAAAAAATATTCAGAGCTCAGTGGCGCAGCTATAGCTACCACCGGCCCCCTATTTACCACCGGCCGTATACGTTAGATGGTGCCGGTGGTAAATTAACCCTTGGGGATCCTTATATTCAGGTTGGCCCATAAAAAACGAACGAGCTGAAAAATTCGAAGTCCATACTTTTTCCAATTTAGACAAAAATATTTGTTATAGTGAAAATAGGGACCACTTTTTTATATACTGGTAAAGTGGACCCTATTTTCACTTTAAAACCATCAGAAAAAAGCTTGGACTTTTTTGGAGAATTTTTCAGCTCGTGCTTTGTTTTTATAACCCTCGATATTTTTTAATGATAGGGGAATGGACGGACGGACGGGGAGCTTCGAAATTCATTTTTTACAAACAGTTTATGTAAAATTAAATAATTAACTAGTGTACCACAAAAGGTACTTTTTTAACAATCGAAATAATTTTTTTTTTCTTTCGGAGTCCCTCAGGCTGGGGGCCGGTGGCATCTTGCCACATTTGTAGCTACGCCGCTGCCAGAGTTGCCCCCCCCCCCCCTAGATCCCACTCGATGGCTTCCAAAGTGGAAATAGTGCGCGCAAAAACTCACGTCAGATTTTTATCGGCATTGATTCTAATAATAGGTTCATTTTCAACGTTATCGGCTTGGTTGGAAGTCTTTTACATCATCTTTTCCGATGAAAAGGCGCGTTCAAACGCCGTGCCAGCAACCAAACGTCAAAAAAAAAAATTGTGCCCCACTATCGGTTTTTCTTTTTAAACAGCGAGTCACAAACGGGAGCAAAAATAAAAATAAAAACCACCTTACCTTACCTGCAGTTAAAAAACTTTAAAAGTAAAAAAAAAATCCAGACGTAAATAACCGGAAAAATGGGACATCGCGAAGCACAACGAATTATTTATGCGACTGCGTAACCCAATCACCGACGATTCCCGTAAAAAAAAAGTAATTGCAGATCGTAGTTTACACAATGAATATTTACGCGGGGGTTTATTTATTCACAAACTCCTCAGTATTTACGTTCACGATAAATGCCAAATAATTGTCGAATATAAACACCGAAACCAAACACATTTCGCCGGCTCCGGCGATGCTCACAATTTTTCCTCAAAGTCAAACACATGTGCGGCGAAACAAAACCCAAGCCAGCCGGCTGATTTAACACTAGGATTGAACCGGCGAGGCAGCACCGCTTTATCAAACGCTGATTATCAGAATACTATGTATCGAGATGATTTATAAACGGATTTTTTTACTTACATGGGAATGGTGTGGTTATCACAGCGGCCGAGCCGGTGTCGTCCTGCCGAGTTTTAGCCGTGTAGCAGTCAACGCATCTTTAACCGAAAACCAAGCTCTACCTTTCGTTTACACGTTTACCGCCCTCCGACGACGAATTGTGGCACTCTTCTTCTGACGTCACCCGCCGCTTGTGTTGATATGACGTCATTCATTCAAGCGCCGGTAGTGAATGACGCAACGGAAAGGAGATGTTTATTGTCCATTCATTTGGCGTTTAGCGCGATTTCTGCACGGTTCGTTAATTTTTTACAATTTATTATTAAAAACCGTATAGTTTCTTTGTTTTCTGAACATCCTATTTTGTAAGTAAATTGACGGATTTACAATTTATATATGATGTAACTTAACATCTTCCTTGCAGACAGCCGGCGTCTGGGTCTTTTTTTCCCGTCTATGATGCAATAGGGATAAGTGTACCAGGAAAAAAACAGACGTGTTCCAAGAATCTTTTTTTTTTTTATTCAATTCTAACGTGTGTACACATGAACGGGCTCTATGTTGATAGTCCAAAAAAAAAAATGATGCAGCCAAGGTTATTTTCAAGTTATCTTAAACTTAACAAATTAAGAAGGTGCCCACCCACACAATTCATGTTTAAAAAACAAACAAACAAAAAAACGGTGGAGCACTCCCTACGAAATACACCATGACTTGCGAATTTTAAAGAATGCAGAGATGCTGCACAAATATTGCAATCCAGTGTTACCGCCGTTGGGAATCTAAAAAAAAAAATTTGCCAAGGTCAGCCAAGATATTTGCATTCTATTTAGGCTTTATCTACGCTCACCCCCATTGAAGCAGTGACGGGATGGCCAGGAAAGTACGCCTGTGCCATTTGTAGGCTTGACTGGATAGCCACGTGTTTTACCAGATACTAAGGTCTGATTAAAGTGGCACTATCATCGATTGAAAGCAGACGAAATCTGACAACATCTAGCGCTGCGTAGTACCATCTAGCGCTTGCTTGCACCAAGCGAAGGAATGCATAACGGCATTTCTTTTAACGAAACAAACAAGCCACGACATCCTTAATTATTGAGTGAAAATTTGGTTCATCCTCGTGCACCTGCGAGCAAGCTATAAAGGTTAACAATATCAATGTCGCTAGATGGCGCCACGGTATTTTCGTTCGCATTTCAATCGGTGATAGTGCCACTTTAAATGATAAGTCCTACCAACATACGTTGGGGGGGGGGGATCTGGGGGAGTGCTGTAAGTTCCCCAAAACACGCAGTTTCCAAGGGCGAGTTCCAAAATCTTTTGGTTCTTTAGGTGTTCTAATTTCATTTCTGGCTTCGGAGTGCGTTCTTTTATATGCCTTTTGTATGGGTGTGGTACGTTATCCCGACACTCCTTTTCCCGACGGTACGTTTTCCCGGACGGTTACTTTTCAGGTACTTTTCCCCGACGGTTATTGTTCCCCGATAGGAATTTTATCTGACAGGTAACTTTTTTTCCGACAGGACATTTTCCCGACAGGACATTTTCCCGACAGCTATCTTTTTCCGACGGGTTCTTTTGCCCGAATCCCGCCAGGACGTTTTCCCGACATGTGCCATTAAAAGAAAAACCCTAAAAATTCTTACACTATTGGTTTTAAAAAATTGCAGATATAAAAATTCGTTATGAACTACAATCTTATCATTATGAGCACTGCCCTGTAAAAATTTCAGTTGTTCCTCAATATTTCGACTGGCAATCACAATGTTTATGAACCCAGCCTTACGAAACAAAAATTCTCTTCCAAATTTCAGTCCAAATACCAAATCACGTTTAAATCTAAAGGTTTTTTTAAAAATTGATTCCTTTGGTCTTAAGGATTCAACAGGGACACTATTTTAAGGATTCAGTAGAATCCTACGTTGTATCAGTTCTACGTTAAAAAGATTTTCTACGAAATTCGTCAGAAACACTTCTATTACACTCCCCCCCCCCCCAACCCTTAATTCGAAACAAAATAGGGAGCGAAAATGGGTAAGGTTTTTTCCTTTACAAAATCATTTTCTACGATATGTAAGCCTATTCTAATTTTATTCATTTTTCCCCGGTAATACAACGTTAAAACCCAATTTTTGTAGGTTTAAGGGTGGGGGTGACAGAATTGTTAATGTACAATAATGCGTTCAGTCCTTTCATATAAGTCAGGTAATATAAAACAAGGAAATTTAAATCATGCACCTTTTTTAAAAAAAATTTCCAAAGTAAACGTCGGGAACAAGTACCTGTCGGGAAAAAAATTCCTGTTGGGAAAAGGTCCTGTCGGAAAAATCTAGCTGTCGAGAAAGGGTCGTGTCGGAAAAATGTACCTGTTGGGAGAAGGTCCTGTCGGAAAAAATGTACCTGTCGGGAAAAGGTCCTGTCGGAAAATCTACCTGTCGGGAAAAGGTCGTGTCGGAAAAATGTACCTGTTGGGAAAGGGTCCTGTCGGAAAAATCTACCTGTCGGGAAAAGGTCGTGTCGGAAAAATGTACCTGTTGGGAAAAGGTCCTGTCGGAAAAATGTACCTGTTGGGAAAAGGTCCTGTCGGAAAAATGTACCTGTCGGGAAAAGGTCCTGTCGGAAAAATGTACCTGTCGGGAAAAGGTCCTTTGGGAAAAAAAGTGCCTGTTGGGAAAAGGTCCTGTCGCAAATATGTACTTGTCGAGTAATGGTCCTATCGGGAAAATGTCGGGAAACGGTACTGTCGGGAAAACGTACCGTTGGGAAAATGCACGGATTCCGTTTTGTATTTCAAGGTATTACTTTTTTGGGATGATTTTCATAGGTTTAATGAACTTTTTTGATTTGGTGGGGGAAAAAAGGATGGGGGGGGGGGGGGGAAGCAAATGTGGTTTTAAACGATAAGTAACGGGACTGCCGAGAGACAGAGAGGAAAATTTGTGCTGAAAATTTGTGTTACCAGCAGGAAAGTAAATCAAAATAAGGAATTTATTTTCCTTGGGGGCGGAGGGAAAAATATACCTCAAGAGGCGGCAAAAGTGTGAAAGCGAAAGAGCGCCTGTGCCACAACAATGACGCTATGGCCAGTCCAAACCTGCCACCCCCCAACCTCCGCTGCCTACATATTACTGGTCTTGTATACCCTGAGCTGGAGCCATAGTTTTTCCAGATCCTCTGTTGCTGTGATGGCTATTTATTATGTATTATGTGTATTATTATCGTTAAGGCTGTAGTTCAGTCATGTTATGTATGGTTATGGCCTTGAGGATCAGTGTTCAAGATGGCTCAAGCCTTGCTTGCCGCTAGGGTTAGCTAATAGAAGAGGTGGCGCATGGGATACCAGGAAATAATATAAGAAATGCTATACTCCATCTGTGGTGGGAGCTGGAATATAAAACAGCCCTGCATCGCCTTGAAGCTCCACTCTGGGAGCTAGCCCCTAACCAGCAACAATTCTCCTGGCAGTATGCCACTCTGCTTCGGCCTAACCTAACCTTGAACCACTGACTAACATCTTCAGAAGGAGTAACCGTGAGGCGCCTGGAATAAACCGAAAGTTCTTTAACAATTCTGGCTTCCTTCTTGAACTTGGCTAAGTCGGGTTGCCCCTGCCTGAAAAGGCACTACGGCAATTCATTTGGATATCTCTATAGAAACTGCAGTGAGAAGATAACCCCCCCCCCTAACGAGTGGGGGCGTGGTACGACGGATCGTTTGTTTATATTACTCAAATCGCAATTCTAGTCCTGTTATGCACTCCTAAACACAGCGAATCCATGGCGGAGGTCGAAATATAGTATTAACTATATTAATTGCACCCACCCCCACCCAAAAAAGGAAACAATCATTCATAACTCAGAAAAATGAATATGAGTCTTTATTGCAGCACGTTACATCAGAGATGTTTTTAAAGTCAGCGGCTTGCGAGTCGCTTGGCCGCGGTGAACGCTTTCCCATTGAAATAACCAACAGGCAGCGTTTCCGCTTGCAAGCGAGTCGCAAGCCGCTGACTTTAAAAACATCCTTATCCGCAGCCAGCAGCATTTGATTGCTGTCCCTATGCGTGGTGGACTGCAGCTTTTACCCTCTGTCTTGTTGTCTTCATTCCTTCAGTTTTCTTGCAGTATTTATCCATTAGCAATGTTGTGTGGAGTTATTTCATTGTCTGGTTGTCTCAGTTTTGTATTTTGACAGAATGACATCTTCTGGCGGCGTTTTGTCGGTTTCATCCTTTGTTATTTGGGATTTGAGAAAAATTAGAAATACATCACGAAGCAGGCTAAATCATATGGAAAACCAAAGGTAAAAGGGCCGTCAATATGAGGAGGGTTCAGATTTTCAAACGAGTGATGCAAAACGTTCGCAAAGTTAATCCCAACGTATCCCAAGTTAATCCCAAGATAATCCGACTAATACTTTAGACGTTAAAGGACAAACTTAACCATTCCTACTTCGTTACCTTTAATGAAGTGGTAAAGTTGTTCATTTAACGTGAACAATAACTTGGCGAATAATGTTTTAGTCTACTGTTATTACTCCTTTGCAGGCCGAACTAGACTCAACTTGGCGACCCTTTCACCAGTTTTGGTTTTTGATGTGATCTCACCTTTTTTTTTTTTGGGGGGGGGGGGGGCTTGATCCCATTATTTCATCAGAAATATTTTGTAACTGAATTGGAGGTTACAACCATTTTTCGGGAGGTGGGAGGGGCAGTGGCGTATCTAGACTGGTGGGTGTGGTGGTTTATCATCACATTGTCAGAAGGGCGTCGAGCCAGCCGTCAGTAGAGCCACGAGGGGGGCGCCAGAATGTCCCAAATTGGAGTGTGGGGGCACAGTGCACCCCCAAACCACCACTCGGGGGGTGGGGGACGTTGTGGTTAAGTTTTTCCTTTAAAGTTTGAAATATTAATCGGTGGTATTTCATTAACAAAATTGACAAAATATTATGATTCTCAGCATACCAGCTCCTTTACCAGTTTTGGTTTTTGATCTTATATCACCTTTTTTTTTCTTCTCCTGTGTAGGAAATGAACATGTGAGTGAGTTCAGCAACCAGCGAATTCAGTAAAAAACTTTGGCCGTACAACGGCTGTTAAGGCGTGCCGTCCATTTCCATTGTACACACAGTCACACAGCGAAATAAAAGAGCGAATAAAACATCCAAACTACGCTCCACAAGTACTTGAAATTTTGTAAAAGAAATCAGTAAAACGTTAAAAAAATCCAACAGAATCGTACACAATTTCTGTAATGAATCACTGGCTGTCATACTCCAGTGGTACACCACTGTGTACCAACTCAGATTCTGCACGAGTTGCACAGTCAAAAAATGGATGCAAGGCAGATGTGGTAAGGCTTGCTGGGCATTTAAAGGGCAATTACATCCATTTTGACATGCATGTTTGACTTTTGGATCACTTAAACAATAACTAAACACAAGAATTGCGGTAAGAATACGTTACTTACGTCCGACATAACAATTTAATTACTGCACCATCAAAACACGACACGGAGATCGCCATTGTTTTTGTTGGAACGCTCAGAAATCAATGCCGACAGATGTCACTTTTCGATTTCGACTCGCAGCCGATTGAGATAGCTGTATTGACTGTGAGGAGCTCAAGCGTCCTACGGCCTTAGCTGGCCGGCAATGTAGTGGCCAGCTAAGGTCGTCAGACGCTTGAGCTCCTCACAGTCAATACAGCTATATCTCAATCGGCTGCGAGTCGAAATCGAAGAGATCCGTCTGTCGGCATTAATTTCTGCGCGTTCCAGCAAAACAATGGCGACCTCCGTGTCGTGTTTTGATGATGCAGTAATTAAATTGTTATATTGGACGTACGTAACGTATTCTTACCGCAGTTCTTGTGTTTAGTTATTGTGTAAGTGATCCAAAAGTCAAACATGCATGTCAAAATGGATGTAATTGCCCTTTAATTAAAACAATCCTCGTGAAAATTTAGAGGTTTTTAGAGGTTAAATGTCCAGCAAGCAATACCCGTATCTGCCAGCTCTTTCCTTCCTTAACGAGTTGTGTAGTAGAATAGTAGTAAACCGTTGGTGTAGCGGCAGTACACGTTCTGGACACGATTTGTGATTACCAATACACGTGTGTATACGTACTACCGGTGCACACATTCAGCCAGTTACATTCGTCTAATATGTACACACAGTGAAATGTTTAGGATATCACCTGTTGTTTAATGCGATGCGGCGATGTCGAGACGCGCAGTGTCTAGCCATTGTTGCATTTCATCCCATTTATCTACCGACTTCAACATCTCAGCCTGTTTCTAATTGTTAAGCACGAACACTACAAAGAATGAATCTTGCTGTCGTTCTTTGGGTGAGATACTTGACAATGCGGCAGTACGTGCCACAATATTCGTGCAAAGATGTTATTGTTGACAGCCCTGTTATTCCTTGTTTGGGGGCTTGTTATTCATCGGCGTGGGGCAGATGACCCAGTTTGGGTTCGTGCTCCGTAAAAACAGACAACAACATTCTTTGTTCGGTGAAGGGGTACTTGTTGAGTTTTCGTTACTTGAAGGGTGATGGGGCTCTTCGGAATCGAGCAACAATGTTCTGGACACGAACAATTTTTAATTGTTGTTGTCTGAAGGGGCTATTCGTCGTTGACTTTGGAATCGAGTAACAATCCATAGACACTAGCACAGAACCCTTGTTGACTAACTGGGCTATCGTCGTTATTTTATTGCCTGCGAAATCTTGAACAGTGCGGTGAGACCATAAACGTGTCATTATAAGACGGAGAAGCAAATGAGCTCGATTAGTGCCAAATAAACCTGTATTCAATGTGTAATAATTTTGGTTTAGGTTTAATTCAAATTGAAAAGCTGCACATTTAACAAACTAGCTGAAAACCGTCAACAGATCACCAGTGAAACGACGTACCAGTCCACCCACAGTTTGTGGATATTTCTTCTCAGTTGTGTTGACATGTATTGACGCATAGCGACGGTAGAAGGCGTTGGCGTACGTGTTATTTAGAAAGCGTAATATTTCGTTTGTTACTGTTTGTTACAGGGCCACGTCCAGCTTAGGGAACACCTCTTTCGGCTGGTTTGGGTGCGGACTACTTCGTGTAGGTGTGATGTGTCTAACGAGACAGTGGTCCAATTTCTGTGTGATTGCCCGCCTTGGGTGGCGTAGGGGCGCTTTGTCTTCAGTGACATAGGACATAGTTGCTTTCTGCAATCAAATAGACCAGGTGTTTATTTGTGGTCCCAATGTGGAAAAAACTGAATGTCATGTTTGCCAGTGGGAGCTGCCAATCCCCAGACCAGCGTGCAACCTAATCAAGAACTGTACTTAATTCCGAATGGTCAAAACTGTCAATAACGCCCTTGCACAGTTTAACGTCATCGGCAAATTTGGGCACCTCCACATTCTTAACCTTGAGATCAGAAATAAAAATTAGGACGAGGGTTGGGCCGATTACCGATTGGGTACGCCACTCGCGACATGTTTCTTCTCGGATGCAATGCCATTTATCGTAACACGTCGCATCCGGTTTGAGGCAATACTTTCCCGCCAATGCCGAACTGTGACAATTTGTAGCAAACATTTTTGATGCGACACAGAATAGAATACTTGGGCAAAGTCCAAAAGCAGAACGTCAGTTGGTCTAGATTCTCGGTCTAGTCATCCAAACAATGGAGTAGCTACAGTGTTGTAGAACGTTCCGTAACGAATCCAAACTGATTTGTGTCAATTAAATTATGCTTATTCAGACATGTCACAAGTTGATGGCGCATAATGTGCTCAAGGATCTTGGAGGCAACGCAGGTCAACGACGTAGGTCGGTAATTGGAGGATCTGCCGCACGTCCCTTTGTAGATGGGCATGACAGCTCCAATCTTCCAGCAAGTTGGCCAAACGCCAGCGGTTATAGATGATTCGAGAATGCCGTACAGGAGCACACAGAATTCACTCGCAAATTCATTATTAAAGGATGCTGAGAAGTCATCTGGGCCAACCGACCTACTATTTTTCAGTAAAGATTATCTCAATTAAAATTGAAGTTACGACATCAAATGATGATTCAGTCTGCCTAGAAAAGGAGGCAATGTTATGGTAGCTGTAGAGCAGTGACATTTGTCGCCATATTGGCACCAGATTGGAACCAGTATGGGTTTTGGAGGGCATAACTACAAGGTGCACTACATAAAAATGGAGGGAAAAACAACAGAAGAGCGGATTTCTTAGGCTTAAAATAACGTTGTTTTCTCCAACAACAAAAATCGCGCGTTTTAGGTCTAAGAAATCACTCTTCACAGCATCGGCTTCAGTATGACGCCCTTCTGTTTCTCTCTGCAGTGCTCCTTGCAGCTAACCCATTAAGGCTCCAGCATAGAGTTATATACAATAATACTACGTCGTGTCACTGCTCTATTGTGATAACCCATAGCGTCAGATAAGGTTCAAGAAAGAATGAATTTCCCCAGTGATAAGGTGAATACCATCATTCAAAAAAAAATTATTATCCATCACATCCGACCAAATGTCGACAAAGAGGCACTTTGAGTGTCACACACCCTGCCTGCTAGTTCATTACAGGGCATCACGTGGTCGCTTGTACACCCTGGATGTTTCCTGGTTTTTGGCTGAGGCAACAAGCCATCCACTGTTGTCTCGGCACTTGGGTGGTTCTCATAGATCACGGCAACAAGTTCTTCAAGTTTGTCAGAAATTTGTTGCGGAGAATCAATGATCGCATTATTTCCACCTGCACAGATGACAACTTTTAGAGCTACCTGTGTTTCCTGTAAAATAAAAGGTACGTGGCCTGCAATGCGTTCAATAGTTGCAACCGGGGAACCCCGCGTTTTTTGATGTGGCACCCATCAAACGCAATTTTCGTGCATGTGAGGTCACCGATCTAATGCATTGGTCGGTCGAAGGGGGCCTATACCTTGTTCGGTCGAGTTGTTAAAGGCATTGTAGGGATCATTCTTGTGCAAAAGGGCCATAGTCCCTGGTGTAGTTCGTGTACAGCCCCCATTTATTTTTTTTTATTTGTTTTTTTTCGCCTTCTGTAATGTGATATTAGGGTGCAGCCTTTCCTGGTTCAGACTCTAAATCCGTTGGTACACTGTAAAAGGTTTCCTGTGGCATATGCTCTGGTTTTTACCATGCAGTAATCAAGCTTGATAGATGGAATCTGTACATTTCCATCTGAGTGGTTAGATAGGCTAGGAGGGTGGTCGCTTTAAAATTTTTTAGAATTTTGGTTCAACAGTAGGCCTCCCTATTGAGTCATGCTGTCTTTCCATGTTGGAATTTTTTTTTTGACGTTGCATTATCCAATTTCGGTTCGATTATGTTAAATTTACCGTATGTTTCACATTTTAGGGCCGCCAATTTAGCCAAACAAGCGTCAAGTTTTGATTTTAGTCCCTCCAGTTTCACATCGACAACCTCAAAAGTTGAATTCATTTTCGAGTCTCGTGACTTCAAAATACATTTTTGATCACGCACTGGCAGTAGGTCTATCGTTATGATATTTGGTTCCGTAATGGGTGTAGGGGTATGAACCATGTTAACAATCGCCGTATGAGTGAGCTCAGGTTTAAGATCGTGTTTAATTTGTTCACGTGAGTCGTTGATGTAATACACACAAGCATTACACACGCAGCCGCCAACATCGTTGTAACGATTTAAATAGAAAAAGTGGTGATTTGGAGACATCGAATGTAAAGTATTCCGTCAATCGTAAGAATTAAGTCTATCTGGCACAAGACGCATGATGTGATTAATTTGCAGTCATTCTGCGTCTGATAGATATCGGAGAGACGCAAACTGGGGAATTCCGTGTCAACAGTGACCTCTACGTCGTCTGCACATTCCTGGGAAACCCCCGTAACATCGGTAAAGGAGTGATTTGATAACATCTGTTCTTCGCATCGTAGTGGCGGCGGTTTGCGATTGACACTTCAGTTATTTCCTACTGGGATATCTTTGCGAGCATTAGACAAGTTTAGGGCAATATTAACGTAGGCAGAAGGTTCATAGTTCTACAGTTCATCATCTGCAGAATCAGAATGGAAGTTTGATTGCGAATTTATGCTGGGGCATGCCACGTGCCTGCTTGCCTAGTTTCGGGGAAGGACTGCATAACTCAGCTGATTTCTTTTGACTCGCCTGTTTTGAAACAAGCGAAATTCACTACCCAACGCAGGAATCATACGTCGTTTTCATGAATGTCCGTTACTCAGAATTCCCCTATTAACTTTGTGACATTTTATTGAGCAGTCGGAAACTACGTAGCAATGAGGATTTTCCCCCAGAAGGGGTTCAGACAGACTTTCGTAAGCAAATCTTGGGGTGGAGAAGGAGTCTGAAGGCCGTAAAAAATATCCACCCCAAACTAAAACTGGTATAAAAGAAACCGCCAAGTTTCCAAAAAAGGTCGGCTTTCGAAGGCAGTGATAACATTCAACCAGGGAAGGGCCACTAAGGTTAATCTTATCACATCAAAAACCAAAACTGGTAAAAGGGGCCGCCAAGTTCCGAATGGTTCGGCCCTTCAAAGGAGTGATATCAACACACCAAAACATTCGCCAAGTTAATCGCACCACTTAATAGTTCGAAGTTTAAATGAAAACTAGAACATCGCTACTTTCGGTAGCAATGTTCAAGTTTTCATTTAATGTCCAAAGTATTATTCGGTGCGATTAAGTTGGCGAATGTTTTGGTGTGTTGATATCACTCCTTTGAAGGGCCGAACCATTCGGAACTTGGCGGCCCCTTTTACCAGTTTTGGTTTTTGATATGATATCAGTCCTTTTTTTAAAATTGTGTATTAGACTCAACTCCACTACCCCGTGCAGATGTGTAATAAAGTGGCACGTCAACAAGAAATTGGTTTTCAACAATTTGCTACTACCTTTTGTCTGTAGGTCGAACCATTCTCGAGTTGGTCACCTCTTTATAGGTTTAGTTTGGTTTCAATTTTGTTGTAATTTGTTTTATTTCTTTAGTTTTGGTGTGTCGATATCACTCCTTTGAAGAGCCGAACCACTCTCAACTTGGTGGCCTCTTTACCAGTTTTTGGCTTTGTTTATTTTGCTTTGTTTTTAGAGTTGGTTTATTTTTTCGATAATTGGACGTGAATACAATTTCTTTACAACGTTGTTTAGATTTATCGTGATACACTAGTGTGGTCTAGGCACGCACGTCAGTATACACGTTCTCATTGTCGGAACTTTGGCCGTCTAATGAGAGAGGATGCCGACAATATTAACAATGGTTACAACAATATTTTCGTACTTACGCGCCATCCCACGCCATCCCTGTTATGCCCCTAGGCTCCAAACCATAAAAGGTACGGAGTTCGTATCGTACTGCGGCCATTCGTCCAATTTCATAGCTGGAAGCCTTCCCGTTATCTCGGTATTGATGAATAATCACCCTATGGAAATTAACATGGGGATGAGCGGACTAGCTAGCTAGCTAGTAACGTTATTGAGGGTAAGATTTTCCATTGAAAGTAGCTTAGCTGGTATTCCTACAAGAGTTAATTTTTGTCAGGTGGGTCATTGCTCTTGATTTCAACACAATTTAAGCTTTTGTACCGCATTATTAATTTTCCTCAAGTACCTGAAATGTGCCTGCTTCAAGCTATAAGACACTGACGCTATGGCACCGCGCTACAATGGTGTACAACCTCGACAATTGAATTGAAGTGATGATTGTTGCCTAACTTGGCGCGACACACTAGCGTGTGTCTAGATTATTAAAGTTAATCTCACCAAATAATACTTCAAATGAAGAGTTAAATGAAGAGTTAAAGATTCCTCCCGGAGTAACAATGTTGTAGGTTTATTTAACTTTCGAACTATTACTCCGTGCGATTAACTTGGCTAATAGGATTAACCTTGGCGGCTTTTCCCTGGTTGAATGTTACTACTACCTTCAAAAGCCAACCCTTTTTAGAAACTTGGCGGCTTCTCTTACACCAGTTTGATTTTGGGTGGACACTGCTTCAGACTCCTTCTCAACCCCAAGATTTGCTTACGAAAGTCTGTCTGAACCCTTTCTAGAGGAAAGTGTTGGGTTCGAGTCCTGGGCAGTTGTCTTTTTTTCTTTCTCAGATTAGTTAATCTTGTAATCTCACAAGGCCAGTCTTTAATGCAGACTGTTTGCTTCGCTAACCCTTTACCTATGATTTCGCCTTTATTATTTTGTTTTTCTTGGCACGAGTTTGTAATCCAAGTATTGGATTTCTGCACTGCTTCCGAATATCAAGTGGACCTAACCCATTATGGCATAAATGCAGTTGAAGAGGACGTATTTCATGATCAAACTCGAGCAAGGATTCATGGGCAGCTTCGAAACAGGACCACCAGGTTTATTGACGCTTAATGTCCGTGGTAAAAGCTTACACGAGGTTTAAGTTAATTTTCATCTAAGGCTTGAAGCTTGATTAGTCATAATTCATACTTTCCTTGGTGTGAAGATGGCATTAACTTACTTTACAACAAGCGGTCAACAATAACAAAGTTTGATAACTTCAACAATAAACCACTTTAACTGGAAAACTTAATAGCGAGTAGCAATTAAGTGTAAATTTCATTACTGAATAATAAAAATAAAAGTAACATACCCTTGTGGGAATATTGGTCGGGTCTAAAGTCAGTTTATCTGTCTGACACGTGGTCTCGACATCCTCTCGAATTTCTGGAGACACTGAGACCATCGTGCGAAACACTACATAAAATCTAAGAAATATTTCCTTTTTCGCAATGCAGAACCACAGATTCCTTATATGTAGAAAGGCTTAAGGCTCGGTTTCACATAGCATGCGAGCCGCGTTGTCCAGGACCGTCAAACACTGCCACGAGGCGCGCCGAAAGCACGAAGCACGAAATACATACTAAGCCACATCATAGCATTGATTAGTGTTATCGGGACGCTCACGAACGTGGTAATCTTCTCATTATTAGATTTCCCGGTGTTGCAGCACTAAACGAACATTAGTTTACGGTAACGGTGACTATCCTTTAAGTGTTCGGACGATTTATACATTAAAAGTCAAACGATCGTTTAATACATTTTTAATGAGAATAGAAAATGACGCCGCGCAATAAACAGTACAATACACACGTACAATACATTGGTTCTTCGTCTGTTTGAAATTCATGAAATTGAACCACAAGTCGTTGTTTTGACGTCAAGTGGACAAAGAGGTACGTAGCATGAAGCCATTGTTGTTAAACGTTAACAATTTAGTGTCAGTGCAGCGTTTTAAATTAAAAATCTGCGTATCACGCGTCGCTAGTACCTTTCACAGTTCAGTCTGCATGTTCAGCAGTTCTTTTTGTGGCGTGTTTGCGGCACGACTGGTGGCAAAATTGGAGGCTAAGTGGATGACGCGTCGAATTTCTATTGCCAAGCCTTATAACGTACGAGGAAGCCAGAACCTAGCCTTCTGACAAAAATGCCCAATTAATATTTAGCCATGCACAACGAGGACCACAATATAGCACAATTCAGCATGTTTGTTACTAAAATATTGTCTTGACAGGAGAAATACCTCTAACCACACAAATACAGGACAATAATAATAATCGTGATAATTTTATTGCATACAACGCTCAAAGTTTTTGAGCAAAAACTAGTTTGAGCTACAATAACAACACATACATCAGCTGTTAACAGTGGGCACTTTCATAAACTCATCGAACTACTCAGCGCTGAAGCCACGGCTCACCAAAGTAGTTTATAAACGCTCCGGTGACGTCACCGCCGCAGCATCGTACTCATCGACTGCAGGAGCCGGTTTTTCTGCTGAATCCATCGACCAAAGATGGCGGAACTCCATCAGTCGTTCGCTAGCATTATTTACGTAAATGTAATTTACAAATAGTGGAGATTATCGTCACGCAGTATCTCCCAACTACGCTAAAAGAAGGTAACAGGTCACTCGGTCATTAGTAATAAACGTTCTTATCGGTTGATGTTTAATGTAAACCTCCTTAGCAACGTCCATGGCAACGCAAGGGTGATTGGTGAGCAAATCGTGGTGAGCATAAACACTTCTTTCCCGACACTGGCGTCCATTTTACTCATCGATCATTTTAGCAAATCCGTTTATAAACGACTTAAGCGTGACGTCACCTTTGGTGGAATCGGTCGGTTTTTGCGTCATCGGCTGGTGAATTGTTGGGTGAGTTTATGAAAGTGCCCATTATTATAGATAACGTACAGCTAGCTACATTACTTACAGATGCTTTATGATTACTAGTATTATCTACATATATAATACGGAGCAGGCGGCCAAGTCACCGGCCTCGCCATTCTGTCATACATTTAAGTACCCCACCCTGTAGTGCCATCTGTTGACGGGATTCGCCTTCAAATTCGGGTTGGGACACTTTTCCAACGTCTTCCAACAGATGGCGCCACTTACCAAACCTGCCATGTCGCAGTCTCGGACTACAAGTTCGGGTTATAA
>JAHWFP010032613.1:6798-29080 GCA_023313725.1 Lithobius niger
GGGGGGGGGGGGGGATATTTCGCTCCCTGTAATCAGAAGCTGTGATAAAAATAAAAGAAACTTAATTTTAACGAGCCAGGTTTAAAAATTTATTGGGGGGGGGGGGGGGAATCAGCCGCCCAAACAATTGGTTTTTTTTTATAACCGTAGACCAAACGTTATCACGTATCTTGGTGACTTGATTGCATTTGCGGTTCTTCATTTTTTCAGTTCGTGTATGTCTGATGAGGTCTTATTCAGTAGATATTCGGTCGATATTTTTACGATGGAAAGGTCGATAATTTCGATATTTTTATGTGTAAGGACCTCTGGCAACCCTGCACATTCCTGCAACAAATGGTGCATTCCAACAACATTCGTTGATGGGTTGCCTACAAGGCCACATAACTGCAACAAGTGGTGCATCCCAACAACATTCGTTGATGGGTTACCTACAAGGCCACATTCCTGCAACAAGTGGTGCATCCCAACAACATTCGTTGATGGGTTACCTAAAAGGCCACGTTCCTGCAACAAGTGGTGCATCCCAACAACATGCGTTGATGGGTGACCTACAAGGCCACATTCCTGCAACAAGTGGTGCATCCCAACAACATTCGTTTAGGGGTTACCCACAGGTTCGTCGCTGGCTGGTAAATGAGTTACTACCAGAGCAGTGGGGTTGCGATGTAACTGCTTATCACAAGTGCTAACTCTCCTGATCCTCATTAAACCACATACCTTGGAACTGCTGAGTTATGTGCAGGCAAGGGTGTGAATGTAGAAAAAAGTGGGCTTGCCTGTTCACCGTGTGCCCACTGCCGAGACAGTTATGTTTCATGACGATGCTGAGGTTAATACTTCTGATGGATGACATAACCAAATTTCGCCAAGCTAGTAAAAGCTATGCTTTTTCATTTTGCGGTATTGTAACTGAATTGTTTGGTATATTTGATTGGAACATGTTACCTTTTACCTAATCAAGGTCATCCAGGTAAAATGTAATTATTTTGCACTTTTATTACAACTGGTTATAGAACCCATAATTTCGGCTCCAGAATAAATTTGTACGCCAATGTAATGCGAAGTCTTCCACTACCAAGATGGCGGACCCATACTGTGTATGACTTGTATTGTAGGAAATTAAACACTGAACATTTTTCATATACAATTTTTTCCAATCCGAGCTACCATTTGGAAGTTGGAAAGAAAATAGCCCCTTTTGGTGGCCATTTTCCAAAATGGCTACCGGATGCAAGCATGCTATCAATGGGAACTTTTCACATGTTAAGGACATCAGCCCCTACCTTCACACCAAAATTTAGCTTATTTGCAGAATGTTCAGGGTCAAACCATAAAAATAAAACAATAAAAGGTGGAAAGAGAGAGAGAGAGAGAGAGAGAGAAGGTGGGGAGAAAGAATGGTTACCAGAGCAGGAAGTAATCCGAAATACGCTTTTACTTTTTTTCGTTTGGAAATAAAAAAAAAAAGGTAGCCAAGGGGTTCCAAAAGTGACAAATAAAGTGCGCTTGTGCCATGGCAGTATGGCCAGTCCTAGCCTGCAGAGGGAAGGTCGACATCCTAAAAACAATATGAATTCCAATGGCATATTGCTTTGGTTCACTTACATCCCTTGTGAAGCTGAAATAGCTGAATATTTGTTGGTTGCCGCGGTCTTTTCAGGACGATTGTCCAACGTGCCGTGCGCGTGCCGGCTTCTCCTTGCAGTCGTATTGACTTCCTGCGTGGCTTTCACCGTTTTTCACCCTATCACTATTTTCATCCACATCCTACAGTAAAATAGTTTGTAATGATACATAGGTCTGAAAGAAATGTAACATCTGTTTTACATTGGAACACGCCTAATGGAAAAGGTGCATCTTTTAAAAAACAATGGAAATAGGTAGCATCTTTAAAAAATGATGCACTTAGACTGCATCAGTTAATTCGACGTGACGTATCAGAGTAGTACTGGGGGTGGAGAGAAATGTGCGATTCTTGGATGTATGCAGTTCGAAAGACACACATACCAACAGGACAATACTAAAAATAAAAAGTCTGAATGCATGGTGTGCTGAAAAGAATATTGCACATTATATTAAAAAAAAACCATCTCCTTCATTTGCTAAGTACTACTATATGTCAAATGAGCATTTAGGAAGCGACCAGACGACGCTATCTTGTTAAAAATATAAAAAAAACTGAAAATTTCATTGCTTTTTCAGACTTTTACCATCCCATTCGTTCTTTCTTTATTGCCAAAACATATTAACCTGATAATTTTGCATTACATTCCTCGAATGTGATGTTCCCCCGGTGCGCAGACGCCTGCTTACATATCCCACTGCGCATGCGCGGCGCAGTCCTCCCTTATAAAAGCGAGAGCGTAGACGCTTTCGGCATTCAATTTCCTCTAGAGGTGTCTCGTGCCACCTCACTCAGTAGTTGCGTGTCGTACGAAATTTGGATTCATCGCCGAAGATGGCTGCCGCTTCCGAAGCTCCCGCTTAATCGGCTGTTCTCCCTCACGCTCTTATTCACTTCGTCCTTGGCAATCACTGGGCCTCCGCCCTTGATCTCGCTGTCGTCGGCCCAACCCTTCCAATGACACCCTCCGTCGTACGTGGAAACGTCTCTTCGGACTCTCCTCTCCACGCTGGACAAAGCACGCCAACCGCTGCCCCCTTGGATCTGTCGTCCCTACGGAACGACTTAAAATTTGCCAAAGACAATTACCGTGAAGCCAAGAGGATGTACCGTCGCGCTACGGCTGCCTCCCGCTCTCCGGCCCACAATTCTCCATTGGACTTGTCGTCAAATTCTTTCCGCAAAGACCAAAGCATCACTCGCAGCATAGTCCGGGACATAGTCCATGACACCGTCCATAAGCTACAGGACAACCCGATGCCTCCACCATCATGTACGTCGTCGGTCCATAACGCCCGTACTGGGTTGCTTCGACATCCAGCCACGAAGGACTCAAACGCGTCGCCACCTCTCCACCAGGTGCCCTCAAGAAACGGAGAACGTGCGACACATCACTGTCGGCCCACTCGACGACACTTGCCGCTCCCCCTCCAACAGCAGAAAGGAGAATTCATTTCCCGGACGACACAACCGACGATCCGTCTCTTTCACTCGGAGTGCTTCTCAAAACCGTCGAAGAAACCGTACCAGACTGCTTTTTATTCAAGCCTTCGCAGTCCACCGATGCTCCCATCATCAATCAGGGCCTCAAAACTGGATTTGGCTTCGCCCTACGGGACAAAGACTCCAAGCCACGCAACTTTCTCAGTCAATCTACGACCTTGCTGACGTGCCTCCGAAATGAAGGCTCTCTCTTCGGCAAAGGTGACCCCCTCATCCTCGACAAGGAGCCACCTGCCCCATGCCCCGGACGCGAAAACAGCTTCTTTTGCCCGCTCGGGGATGGCGCCACTAACCCGCACAACTTCGACACTTACTCGGAATGCGAATTTCTCTGTAGTGAGATCAAAATGAACTTCGGGACCGCTCTTTCCATCCCAAAGAAGGCTGCCGTCCCAACCTTCGTCCTCTTCGAAAACGACCAATGCCTTCGCCTGAGCTTACGTGCAGCCTCACAAGCTGACGTCCTCAACACAGCTGTCAAAGCCTTGTGTGAAAAGCTCTCCTCGGACGCAAGGCTGGAAAAAATTCGTAACCTGTCGTCCCTAATCTCACAACTCTTCCAGAAAGCAAGCTTCGCAACCTATCATTCCTAGAATTGGGCAACCAGAGCCCTATTTAATAACACTCTCCTCCTTCGGGAAATTGCCCTTTCGTCCGCCAATAACCTAAACGTTTTCAACACGGCATCGTCTCCGCAACCAACCTATTCATGAGTCGGACACCCTCTTCCGTGGCCTTATCCCGATTCTGGCCCCATACTTGGACATCTGAAGGGAGCCTAAACCACAAAAATGTAACTCTTCGTCCAACCACCCCTTTCAGAAAAACAAACAAATTAATCCCCATCCTCCGGCAGACGACTTGTACAAAGCTTCGGCCACTCGCCACCCAGCCGACCGAACAACAACTCTTCCTTTCAGCCGAGAAACCAAAAGCCATTTCGGCCCGACGCTTCCTCTCCTGCCAACACAACCAGCTGAAGCGAGCCTCAACCCCCGACTGCCGCAGCCGCCTCTCATCACCAGGGGGCAGGAGTAGCTGTCGCAGTAACCAGCAATGACGTGTCCTGCCTTTCCTGTCTTCCACTTGGCGCAAGACTCCGCCATTTCTTCCCGGCCTGGCAGGAACTAACTCACAACTTGGAAATTCTATCAATCATAAAACATGGTTTTCGGCCGATATTCCTAAACCCACCGCCGCTAACACCCTCCCCTCCGTGGAAGTTCTCGCCACCGATCACACAATCCCTTTCGTTCGAAGTCTCAGAACTCTTACGGAAAGCCGCAATCAAGATATGCCACAAGCCAGGCCCAGGCTTTTACAGCTCCATTTTCACCCGGCCAAAGAAGTCGGGAGGCTCTCGTCCGATCTTCAACATGAAACCGCTCAACAAATACGTTCACAACGAACACTTATAGAAACTCTCGAGTCCATCTGCCTCTCGTTCAAACAATATGACTGGACAGTTTCGATCAACCTGGAAGACGCCTATCTCCATGTCCCCCTCCATCCGACGATCACCCATCTTTTCAGCTTCATCTACGATCGAAAGGTCTACGAATTCCGCTGTCTTCCCTTCGGACTAAATACGGCGCCACAGATTTTTACGATGATCTAAAAACCAATCCTGGCAAACCTTCACCAACAACAAATCCAGGCCAGCGCCTACCTAGACGACTGGGCTCTCAACAATCCAAACCCCCACACCCTGGAACTCAACAGAAACAAGACCATCTCCCTATTAAACCACCTGGGTTTCGGTGTGAAGTTACGCCTCACTCCAGCTAAAACTTTTACGTTACTCGGAGCTTCATTCGACCTACAGACAGCGAGACTATCTCCCTCACCGGACCGAATCGAGGACCTCCTTTGACATATCCGCCTCTTTCGGCAACAGACAAGCTTTTCCGCCCGAGAATTGAACTCCCTCGTCGGGAAAATGGACTCAATGACGAACCTTGTCCCTTACGGTCGATGGATAGTAAGGCCTCTTCATCACCACCGAATAGACAACTGGTCCATCAACCAAAACCAACCCGACAAACTGAACCCGTTCAGCAACGATTTCCCCTTCGAAACCCTTCTATGGTGGTCCGACGTCACAAACCTGATTAGTGATTACCACTCCAAGAACCTCCACCCGATCTCCTCATCTTCACAGATGCATCAAAAACCGGCTGGGGCTCACACCTAGTCATCCAGGAAATTACCGGCCTTTGGCCAACACCATGCGAAGATCACATCAACATCCTCGAGCTTCGAGCAATCCTGCTTGCCTTTCAGCACTTCCTCCCACAAATCCAAAACAAGGTAAGTCCAGGTCCAAGCCGACAACACGACAGCCCTGGCTTACACAAAAAAGGATTTCAAACTACTTCCACAAGTCCTTCGGAAAATAGAAGAAAGCCAGAGCCAGTTCCTTCTAATAGCCCCTGTCTGGCGATCAGCAGCATGATTTCCACTCCTCCTAGACCTAGTAGTCGACACTCCAAGAAGTCTACCCCTTCAACCAGATCTTCTGTCACAACAGAAAGGATCAAAGCTACAACCAAACCCTCCAAACTTCAACTTACACGGGTGGCTACTATCGTCTAACTCTTCAAGAAAATGGGAATTCATCAAGAAGAAGCGGAACGCATCGCCTCAAAGGCAACCAGAGACTCTACCAACCGCATGTACGGCAGTCACTAGTCCAAGTGGGTTCATTGGTGTATCAAAAAACACACAAATCCCATCCCCCCCCCCCCCCCCCTTTACCCGACCTCCTGAAATTCTTCACATACTTGTTCAACATCGGCAAGCTGAAAGGGTCAACAATCCTCGTCTACCGCTCTGCTCTAAACTAGGTCTTCAAAGCCGCCAACAGGACCAAATTACTCGACGTCTATCGCATCTTAGCATTACTGCGATCTTTTGAAAATGAACGCCCTACAACCAAACGAACCGTAACCGACTGGGACCTATCCCTTGTCCTACAATCTCTAATGGAGGAACCATATGAACCCAGGCAAGACAGCTCTCTTCATCTCATGACCCGCAAAACTGTCTTCCTCGTGATCCTGGCAGCCAGCCTAAGATGTTCTGAACTCCAAGCCCTCTCTGCAGACCCAGCCTACTGCATTTTCGGCCCTAACTTCTCCTCTGTCACGTTACATCCAAGAGCATCATTCAAAGCAAAAATACAGAAACCATCAGAACCATCAAAACTGATCACGTTTCCAGCCCTTTCCAACCTCATAGGCAACGAATCAGAACGCCGTCTCTGTCCAGTCAGAGCACTACGCTTCTACCTAGCCCGAACACAGCATGAAGACATCCGTAGAAGCAGAAACCAACTCTTTCTCCCTGTTGACCTCCAAAACGGCGAAACTTCAGCCGCTATGGTATCACGTTGGGTAAGGAAAACAATCGAGGCAGCTTACGACAAACAAAACATGAGTAAGAGCATGAGGGTGACGGCACACGAGGTAAGAGCAATCTCCACATCATGGGCCCACCACAATGCTACCCCGATCGAAGAAATCCTGGCAGCAGCATTCTGGTGTCATCATTCAACCTTCACCTCCCACTACCTGAATGACATGTCAAGGGAAGAAACAGGACTACACTGGCTGGGACCAATCGGCGCAGCCAGAACCGTGGTCAAGCCCCCTTAAGCACTCAGAACGAAGCAGAAGCAAGCCATCCATGAAGGAAGCAAGCCATCCAGAAGGAAGCAAGACCTCTAAACAACGGTCCTTTTCAGCACCACCAATCCCTACGAAAGAGATCCAAATTCCTGTTTCCACACTGTTCTGAATAAAGTGCAATTTTTTCTCGTCGAGATAAAATTTGGGGGGCTAAGCCTGCTTGCATCCCGGGGCGCCCGTCAGAGCGGTGCCCGCCACCAAATTTTGACGAGGTCAGCTGATAATGCAAAATTATCAGGTTAATATGGTTTGGCTATAAAGATAGAACATTTTGCCGGCCCCCAGCCAGGTCGGCTAAAAATGGTTTCTTTTTGCCTAAAACTTACTTAACCTAACTCCCGCCCTACCTCCCCTCTCGAGTCACCGCCTGACAAAATTGAGAGTAAAATGAATGCCGAAAGCGTCCACACTTTCGCTTTTACAAGGGAGGACTGCGCCGTGTATGCGCAGTGGGATATGCCAGCAGGCGTCTGCGCACCGGAAGAAACCTCCAGGAGAACGTCACGTTCGAGGAATGTAATGCAAAATTATCAGGTTAAGTAGGTTTTAGGCAAAAAGAAACCATTTTTAGCCGGCCTGGCTGGGGACCGGCAAAATGTTCTTTTTCATCAAACTTTTAATAGTTCTTAAATCTACGAACACCATAGTTTGCAGTAAATTGGAGGGGGGGGGGGGGGATCGTATTGCACTGTGGGTACGTAAGGTTGATTACTATTTATTTACTTTTTCAAATAATAACAAATAATAAAATAACCACACGAAAATTGGACAAATTCTACATTGTAAATTTTATGTAGAACCACAATTTTATGTGGCTAGCTACTTTAACATAGCATCACTTTTAAAACATAACATAAAAAAGACCTCCTTCTGCTTCCTCCATGCAAGCCAGTCTTTTAGGCAATCCAACACAATTTAAGGCTAAAAGTAAACAAACGCTGACGTAATTCTCAGTCTTCACAAACGGAACGTTAAATATTAAGAGTAAGGGTGTCTAAAAGTCTAAACCTTGTAGGAACATGGACAAGCTTTGACAGTAAGGATCAAGGTGTAAATTGTTGTCAGTAAGAGGCAGGTAGCCATTAGACCCTTACTACCCAGTGATTAGCTCAATGACTTACCTACCTAATTTTGTAAATCTAACTTTGTAAACATAGTTCTAGCTTATTTGAACAGAACATGTGTATGAACCATTGTGGCAAGTGAAAAAATGAACCATCTTCTACTTTGAATGTTCGAATTCAATCGATCACAATTGTAACGCTCAAATTCAAAAACAAAAATACTCTCAGTACGGTATTTTGCGAATTTTCGATAGGCCTTATAGTCCGTGTGGTGTTAATTTCGGTCTCTCCTATCTTCTTCAGGCTTCCTTTCTTGTGCTTGCTTCTGTTTTACATTGTCATGAGTGCCGGTGTTTTTTTGTTTTTGTTTTTGAAGTGGGCAACGGTTTCCACACATTTTCAAAAACGCTGGCATTCATGAGAATGTAAAACAGAAGCAAGCACAAGAAAGGAAGCCTGAAGAAGATAGGAGAGACCGAAATTAACACCACACGGACTATTAGGCCTATCGAAAATTAGTTTTTTTTTTTTTTTTTTGTTCTTGGAATATCTTTAAAGAACTTGGAACACATTTTTCCTGTGAAGTTTGCCACTTGACATTTGATGCTTTGGAATTTTTGATTATCTTTATAGTTATCAAAATGGCGGCCATTAGCTATTAGTAGTTTCGATTGCTCACTAGCAATTAATAGTTTCTACTATAGGTGCAGATTCACATTCTTTTGAACACGCCATTGGCCGGTAGAACATAATTTTTAGTCGCCAACTGAGAAACTTTTGTCGCCAATTTAAAAAGTTTTGTCACCAATAAAATAAAAATTCATTCACTCTAGATGCGGTGATCAACGCAATTTGTCAAGTCTCATAAAGTGTGGTATTTTCACTGGCCTTGAAGGAACACAGGTTTTGAAAACTTGATTGAAAATAAAGAAATCCTCCCTATCCGTAACATTTGTTGTCTTAATTTCTGAAACGAAGAGCTATAGCTTGGGATCAAGTCCATCGGAAAAATCCTTATTAAATTTGTTAACAAGAAGGGAAAATACGTCCAGTTTGTTTCAGCCCTATTTATCATCCTCCAATCCACCGGCCAAATTGGCTATTGGACAAATATTTTAATCGCCAACCTGCCTAATTTAATCGCCAACTGGCTAGTGGCCGGTGGATTTCTGCACCCATAGTTTCTACTGTTTTCACTTGATACCCACTGTTTCACTAGTGCGATGGGAAAGTTACTGGTTCACCTGGTATCAACTATTTCAGCTGCGTTCTAAAATTTAAAGGAAATTGGACGATAATAAGCATAATTTCGGAACGTCCTCCCGATTTCAAGGTGGCGGCTTTTAGAGATTTCTAGTGACTATGACACATTCACTGTTTCACTTGGTATCGACTGTGTCGTCTATTTTCTAAATTTAAAGGAAATCTGATGATAATTAGCATAATTTCAAAATGGCCACCGATTTCAAGGTTGCGACCGTTAAAGATTACAATTGATGGTGGCAATTCATTCTTTCAATTGGTATCACAAAATAGCGTCTTTTCTTCATTTGAAGGAAATTGGACGATAATAAGCGTAATTTCAAAATGGCTGCCTGATTTCAAGATGGTGGTCCATTAGCAGTTACGTGTGATGATCGCACATTCACTGATTAACTTGGTATCAGCTATTTTATCTTTGGATAGCATAATTTCAAAATGGCTGTCCAATTTCAAGATGGTTTCATGCATTAACATTTAACAAGTAAAAATTGTGAGTGTGCTGAACAGTATTCAGGAATATCGTTTTCCATGATATTATCAACCATGGTTTTACAACGTAGGTACAATTCCGATTGAATTGGCTATTTTCGAAAATACATTTTCGATTTATATAATTCAGTATCATGTTTTTATTACCCTATTAATTTTTTAATTTTTTTTTGCAATTGGTGGCGCTGCATGAGGTGCTGTCAAATGTTCACAGTGACAAAACAACTCTATAAGATATTACAGCTTTTTTACATTGGTTTCGTTCCTTTTAAATTGCTTTCATTCCGTTTTGTATTGCGCACAGTATAACACAGAACGAAAGTAAAATAAAAGAGAACGAGAGCCAAAAAAAAAAAAGGAACGAAACCAACATAAAAGAGCTGTAAGTAACATGCCCCACGGTAGGGGTAAAAAATATCACCAGGTTGGTGTTGCAGGGTAAGGTGTGAAAATGCAACAGTAGTACCCCTTTACTACTTCATCATTTATACTGTTTGTCAGCCTTCTACGTGTGATTCGTAATAAGACTTGTAATAAGACGGTGCAGATGCGCCTTTCCACCCAGAGTTGGCACCACCAACCAGGATCTGCTTTCCACTCAACTTTGCCAGCTTCTTCGTTGATTTTGCTTGTTCTGTTTGTATTATTAAAGTTGTTGAGGGTGGGAGTGGAGAAGAGAGGAAAATGTGTCGGGGATGCTGGCGGATGGCGCACAGTGGTTTATTCTAAGCACTCACTTGACTGAGAGAGGCACTGGCCCGATTATATAATGGTCTAGTTATTTTTAGCGACTTAAAATACGATTGCTTAGTCCTGGGCTAGGCATGGATCAGTTTTATAGAGACTGGCACAGACACCTCTGAAACGTGTGTGCGCGTGAGGGTAGTGAGGTCACTGTCTTCTTGTCGTAGCCTACATGGTTCAGGAACCCTCTTCCGTTCTTCTCCAAAGAAAACCCGCAAAGTGAAACGGAAGTTTAGTATGAAAAGCTGAACACTATTAGGTTCGTAATTTAACAAAATAAACCGTGTGCTTCTTGAAATATTCACTTTTTTTCATTCCATTTTCCTAGTGTTCTATCTGAAAAGTTTAAAGTTTGTTACCTTAAACATGTACGTAGACGCCATGCATGGGTACTAAATATCCCCCCACCTACCCTCCCCCCAAACTTTGAAAAGTATCTTACTTCTTGAGGTGTAACATGTAGTCATGGCTACCAGTACAAGGTGTACAATCGGAGCAGTAAAAAAATAAAACAAATACCTCGTTTTGGAGTGCTGGTGTGTCGAGTAAAATCAGTGGTGTAACAAAGTGTCTCTGGGCCCATAGGCAAAATTTATGGCCGGGCCCTCCCCCATTTATTGCAAGGCCCCCCCCCCCCCCGCCAGGTCTTGGACCTGTTCGACACCCTTGGTCCAAATGATACGCATACTTTACATTGTTTGGTTTACGTTACCCGAACAACCAACAACTTTTCAACCCAAAAAAATTACTTCGTAATGCAAACAAACAATAATGTTTAAAAAAAAAAAAAAAAGGCTGTGTGGTATTCTTTCGCCTAACTGTTGAATTATTAGCTTTGCTCAGTCGCTACATTATTACACTTGTTAAATGGGAACTTGGACTTGCTTATAACATATTGCACTTTGAACAGAAATTTACATACCATAGTTAGTTCACTACTCGGGGCTCTTAAGGCGATACTTTCGACATGCTTTTCTCAATGCAAAAATATCAAAGATGTTGTCCATGTCCCTATTTGACATCTGGCGGGCCCCCGAGTTGCAGGGGCCCGTAAGCAGTGCTTTACCTAAACTACCTGTACGTTACGCTACTGAGTAAAACCCCAGTGTACGATTTCTTTTTTACTGTTTGTACAAATTTTGTAGCACCTAATGTTTTATCTAGACGTCCTGTTCAGTAACCGTCCGATTTAATCGTCCTTTTTTGTTATTATTTTTAATTGTAAGCTATTGAAAATGGCACAAGAACTAAAGGTACAGAAATCCACCGTCCATTACGGAGTTTGGCGATTAAAATGTTTTCCTGCAGCCCAATCAATCCAGAGCTACACGGAACTGATGATTTATTGACACTGCCAACTTTTACGACGTTTTTAAATATACCGAGGAAGTTATAATGCCAAGGAGGCATACTTAGCAAGTACAGGGACAATACTGGGGGGGGGGGGGGCACCCCCCCTAAAATTTTGGCCACACCCTGCCCCCCCCCCCCATCAGATCAAAATTAAAACGTATAAACGAAGAAAATTCCGGTTACTTAAAAAAACTTACTTTCACTGCGACAGGAAGGACTTGAGGTCACATCAATGAAGCCTAGTTGTTACTGTGAGAGTTGTAAAATCACCTTTTTTCAGCTGTATTTAAAACTATTCCAAAAAAAATGGTGTAAAAAACAGTTAAGAACGTTGGGTGTGAGAAAGAATTGCAAGATTGTTATTTTTACTTTTACTCTTTTTTTTGGGGGGGGGGGGACCGCAAAAGTAGAATTTTTCGGTTCGCCCCCCCCTGGCTAAAATTGCTGCCCCACTGTCTCCTCCCCAGTAAAGTGATTCTAGGGTCATCCCTGCCAAGTATCCAAATTTCAAATCACTTTTAATTTTCGCAACAGTATTAAATGACAATCCGTGCTTCTAGGGAAGTTACACAAATGCCAGATCCTTTACAAATGTACAAATTATACCGTACCTTGACTCTATATCCCCTTCCCCAAAAATTATATATTAAAAAAAGCTGACTATAAAGCAGACAGCTGTTTGGCCCACCGGTAAAATGGTCCCCATATAAGGGTAGTGGATTTTTTTCGGTGGGGTTGGGGGGAAGAGCAAGCGCAAATTTCGTTAGGGACAGAAAGAAGTACGGCAGTTTTACGTGAATGCCTGTCCGGCAGCTAAGGCCTGCATTTGCGTTTAGCCTCAAGCTGCATGGAGAAGCAATCCTTGGTTGGCTGTCGGAAGAGACTTCAACAACAGTAGACTTATAACTACAGCAGCGTGCGACTTAATGAAATGCATAGTATTGCTTAGCGATGTGTCAAATCATTTGTTAAGGAAAATTGAAAATTAGCTAACAGCGAAAATCATACACTGGAAATAACGTAGTTCAGTATGTCACCTTTATGCAGTTACGTTTCGTCGGGAGTGGCATGACCTGGATTCGAACCGGCTACCCAGTTTGCCCCAAGATCACTTGCATTTTTTTTTTTCCAAATCATTTATAACATTTATATTATTTTGAACCATAATATAAATAAAGCATTAGGTTTATTTATGCTAACAATTAATGTTATTTACGATTAAAATGGCCGAGCCCCACTGCCATACCCGTTCACCCAGTCCCTTCTCTCCCTTGTAGTCGAAAGCTGCTTCCGCATTTCACTCCTCTCCACTTAATAGTGATTTCACACGGAATAATTCGTCTGGGGCTGGGGCTGGCCGCAGCCGGACGCGGCCAGCCCCCTTTAGCAGATTCTGGAGAGCCCGCGGCGACTTGTTTTCAGACGGTTTAATTACAAGCAGCCGTTGTCGGCCTCCTTTGTTTTCACAACAACTGGTGAAGGGATTTTTAACTACAATGAACCTTTGTTAGCATATCCAGCAGCGCGGCAAGGCACGCGCTCGTATTTCGGACGAAATAACTAAAGCGTGCCGAGCAGCCATTCCGGGCTGTACAGTTGTTGTGTAAAAGCCGTCGTGGCTCGCTTGCGCGGGGCATGGGATGGCATGGCGCACAAACATTATTCTGTGTGAAGTCCACAGGCGTGGCGTGGCGTGGCGTGGCATGGCATGGCATGGCACGCCACGCAAACATTATTTTGTGTGAAATCACTATTAGTTCAGTGGTTTGGGCCTCGACTTAAGGCCCAACAGGGAAAAAATACCAGACACAGCGCCCTGGTTCCGATAGGGATTTCGCATAGTATAATTCGTCCGAGGCTGGGGCTGGCTGCAGTCGGATGCGGCCGGGTCCCCTTTAACAGGTTGTGGAGAGCCAGCACAATTTGATTTCAAACGGTTTAAATTACAAATGGCCCCTTTGATCTCGTTTGTTTTGGCCAGAACTGTTGGCAGGAAATTTTGAACTACAATAAGGTATTGTAACCATTTTCAGCAGCGCACCACAGCGCGTTCGGATTCAGATGGAATAATTAACGCGTGCCTTGCCAAGCTAGGCAGTGCTGTTCTGGGCCGGCCGCTTGTTGCATAGTGCCGTCGTGGCTTGCTTTTGCCTGGCATGGGATGGCACGGCACTAAAACATTATTTCGTGTGAAGTTCGCGGGCGTGGCATGGCCTGGCTTGCAAACATTCTGTATGAAATCACCATGAGTTTTAGTTAATTTTTCTCTCACCACAACATTCTCGGCACTGCTGCTGTTGTTCAGATCTCCTTTTCCCCTCCTCCTACATTCCTTTTGTCTCTCTGTTGTATTATCAGCATTTGAAGTTTCAAAACGTTTCCATAACGGTGGGGCCGGCATACAGACTTTTTCCACACTAGGAACACCGGACCGGGGCCACAACTCCAGGCTTCGACCATGACTTGAAAGTCTGGGTCTTAATGTGGAAGTGTTGGGGCCCGGGATTTTTCCCTAGTGGGGCTTAATGTTGCTGTAATTATAGAATTGTAATCTTGAATTGTAATAAGACAAAACCAGGTGTAGGGAATGTAGTTGTAGCTGTAGATTAGCAATGGGCCAAACAGAAGTTTTTTTGTGTGTTTTGGGGTACAAATATCTTGTCTGTGCGCACCCTGTGAGCGGTGCTTTTCCAAAACATAAGACAGACAAAATAACCATGCGACAGCCCTCTAGATGTTGGCTTCGATGCTCTACACTCCACGTCAGCATTGCTGACCCAGGAAAATTGAAAAGTGGTCCAATCACGGACAAATTTTGCATATGCACCGTGGACGATGCCTCAAGGACAGCTAGTATTTCGGTGAAGACACGCTTATTAATAGCTATTTGACGACGACAAATTTTCATTTACTGGCCATTGGAATGTGACAAAAATTATGAATCTACCAATACAAAACCAAGACTTGGCCAGCCTGGTGTGTAAAACGAAATACGAAACTGGTGCAACGCATCTGGGGACATGGATGCTCGTGTGAAACACGGTTATGGTCATTTCCAACTTTCAAGAGAAGCAGGTGAGAAACTAAGGATTATTCCACAATTTTGTCGAATTGGAAAGGTCCCCAGTAATTTGTGTCTAGTGACTTAATGTGGAACACGGAATAACCCCCCGGCCTGTTTTCTACTGTACCCATAAAATCAACCAGGAATAGGCCGTAGTACAGACGTTTAGGCTGCAGCAGTGTGATCGTGATGAGTTGAACTTAAAATTGCTTTGTAAAAACTGGAAGAGGATACGTCTTAAAAATTCATGCCACCATGCGGTATTTGCGGGTCCTGCCAATGCACCTAAAATGAGAACCTGCTTGACGGAACAAAAGAATATTTAAAAAGTAGCAGACAGTTCAGATCTTGACTTGCATCTTACAGAAGCATGACTTGCTTGATTTTCATCTTGACTTAACAAAACAAAACTTGCAAAGGATTCCTGCCAAATTTTAGTCGTCCTTCCGAAGTCTTGTCATCAATTACCAATTAAATAGAGTACCGTGAATCGTGTATTAAACTCCCACATTAAGCTAAGGCCCATTTTAAGGTCAAAATGGCAAAATCGTGGAGTTAAAGCTCACCCTTTAAAATCGTCGTTTTTAAGCTGTAAAATTAACTAAAAGCTTCGCACCATTTACGAAATTACCATATTGTTCAATGCCATTCTCGAATAGGAACATTGTGCCGCGATTTTACTGATGCAAGGGCGATCAGATGGGGGGGGGGAGAAAGCAAGAGAACGGCAGAAAAATAAATTAAAATTATACATGTAAAAGTTGAAAACCTTTTTTGTTTTGTTTTTACGTCTCTTGCTTGACAGTAGGGCTGTGTGTCTTTAAAGGCAGTTATTCCTTAAAATAATTTTAAAAAATCTCTAAAGTCCCGTTAGCGTAAATATACGCAATGATGCTGGAATTGTATTAAAATAACAAACTGGTTGATGATTTCCTCACGGTGATCCTGGCAGTCTGGCACTGGAAAGCGTATCAAGTGCAGTACCTGCTCTTTCTATTTCTCAGTTTTCCCATTTGGCAAACTGGGCCAAAAATTAAGATTTTTTAAGCTCATTAGGATTTGTAATATCACTTTTGTCGCAGAGTCTCGGATTCTAAACTTAAGAGGCCATTCTCTAACAAATGGCTCTTACTGGACGGTTAGACTTGCACGGAATCAACCCAAAACGAAAACTGGAATAAGAGAAGCGATCAAGTTTTCCAAAAGGTCAGCCTTTGAAGGTAGTTAATCATTTAACCAGGGAAAGGCAGCCAAGGTTTGCTATTGGCCAAGTTAATCACACTGACTAATAGTTTGAAAGTTAAATGAATACTAAAACATTTTTACTCGCGGTAGCAATCTTCTAGTTTCCTTTAACATCCAAAGTACTATTCGGTGCGATTAATGTGGCTAATAGGATTAACCTTGGCGGCCTTTCCCTGGTTGAATGATATCACTACCTTCAAAGGCCGACCCTTTTTGGAAACTTGTACCAGTTTTGGTTTTAATAATAATATATATGTTCGTTGCAAACGCAACCGGAATGGGTGGATATCATAACTTTCATAGGATTGTGAACGTACAAAAGACCACACTGTGTTATCTTCATCTCTACCTTTTTTTCTGGAGGAATCTTAAGACTATAAATTTTTACATTGATAATGTTCACATTTGCCATTGCCCAATGAGCTGTTTACGGTTTGTTTATTGTATGTCCATGCTTCACACGCTTAAGTTTCTTCAAGCCCAAATTTTGCCCACACTGGCTAATAAACTCTGATTTTCGTTCACTTCGTTCACTCAGCGCATCCCTTGTCTATAAATATTTAGTCGTTATGTCAACCAAATTGAGACTTTTTCGGTTGCTTTCTTCGTTCGCATTTTGTCTCACAGAAAACCGTGAAATTCACTGTTACTAAAACATCAGACCGCAAAGCATTTTTTTTCGTAAGGAAATCAACGGCAATACACGATAACATTTGTTATTCCCCACCTTCCACTGGGTATTGCTGATGACAAGCATTAATAGGTCCTTCTAGCTGATAATCCTAAAGAATGTCAAGTAGCAAGAAGTTCTAATGGCAAAACTTTCTGGGTTTAAATAAATTTGCGTGTAAATAGTTTATTTATTTATTTTTTTTTTTAATACTTGCTGCTCAGTAGGATGGACATTGACATGTTGTTGTTGAATCTTGTCAGGCAACACACTAGCGTGAGACTTAATTTCGTTTTACATGATAATTCCAAAATATTTCTTACAAGAAACCGGGCCTGTTTGATGATAAGTTTCCGTAAAACGAGTTAACTTATTTTTCTGACGTTACTTGTGTCAAACCTTTTTTTCCTTTTCGAAAATATAGTTCTTTGGCTTTTATTCTTCGGATTAGTGCATTCTTGTTGCCTCTCCATATGGTTTTCCAATTGGTAGGTTATTCCCTACTATTGCTTGATGCGGGAAGAACCACAGGGACGGCCTACACCCTGTTGTAAAAAAGAAAGCCAATAGCATCATCATTAAACTCGAGCAAGGAAACAGCTGCATGCAATAGTAGTTTATTGTTAACAAAGGGCCATTCTGTTTTATCCCGAACTTATTTTTTTAATTGAGAATTTTTTTTCTGTGGAAGTCGCGCAGTTTTTCTTGGATCAACTCCAGAAAAATGTACCAGTTAACGGAGTTCAAAGCTGTGGTGACCCGATACCATTGCAGTGTCCCATTTTCTGTAACATACTAACCGACTTTGCCTTTTTACTGTCAACCTACAAACTGAGAGGACAATAATTGGGAATTGCACTACGCCAGAGCGATTCCCTACCATTCCCCGCAGTATCCCTTCCCTTTGGGAATAGCATGCAACGGTGATCCAGGGGCCCCCCCCCCCCCCCCCCCCCCCCACCCCCAATTGCTGTGTACTTTTTTTTTTTTTTACACTACGTAGAATTTCTGTAGAATTTTGGCCACAAGGTCTGTGGATTGCACAAAATGTCTGTAGATATGTAAAAATAAAACTTTTGGCCATCCTCACACAATGTTACAACTTCTTTTGCAATGCTTTGTTAAAAATAAAAAATAAATTACCATGCGGCACTATATCATTAATTACTACGGTACCAACTAGTATAAAAAAGTCAAGTGGCTCACTCGTAAGTCACACATGCAGTGTTTAACAAATTATCTGCATTTACTAATTTTTCTTGCGGTACGCAGGCGTACTACTAAGACTGGTATTATCTATAAATTTGTAGATGAACTTTTTTTTTAAATATAAAAACTCGAACTTTTTCGTAACGTGAATAAAGTGCTTCCACAGTAACCCGAGAGAGGGGCATCCCAGCGCTTCTAAAGTTTTGGTTAAGCCTAGCTTTGAATGGAAAAAAGGTTAAGATGTATTAAAAGTGAGGTAGGATTCCTCCTGATATGTACTTTGACTTACATATTATTGGGTTGCTCAAAGCAACTTACCCTAACTAAAAGAAAGGGCACAAACACTTGTGTTGACGTCTAGTAACTGGTTTGTTTATTATGAGCTAGGCACATACATATATAGCTTATGCTGAGTCACATGGTTTGTTACTATTGGTTAACAATAACTGATAGGTGCAAGATGCATCCTGTAGCAACGAATCAGAGCAATGATATTTACACCATGAAATGGCAAAGGATAACATGCAAATACTGTCTGCACGAAAGGTGCACACAACAACAATCTAGGAACAGACCAATGCCCCCCCCGGGCTATTAATGAAAGCATTGACTATTCATTAATCATTTACTTCGTTTCGTATAACATTTGATCAGTTTAAGAATTCATTTTCTTTAAAAAATTTTGTAGATTTCTAGACCAAACTTTATTATACTGCTGGTCTGCAAAAATTTTAAACTGTTATTTGCCAAATAACGAAATTTATGAACTTCGCAACATGATTCAAAGATGTACAGTACAATGACGCTGTCAAAAATTCAATACGAACTGACAATTCAATTGATAATTAATTATTTCATAATTAGAATTAAATTTTCAAATACTTTTCAAAATTTTAATCATTTTCAGAAATTTATGTTCGCATTTTCTTTGTGCTTTTGCTTCAAAATTGATTTTATATTGCCGGGAACAAGTTTTTGTAGCTTGTTGGGTACTTCCAGCAATCGGTAGTTTTTCATAACCACAGACGTCAAACTTTGTTTCTGTTGGAGTAAGTCAATTGGCTTAGCTGCTCCCCAATTTGACGGCTTTTTCCTCAATAGAGAAAAAATAGAAAAGAAAACACAATTCATTAGACATAATATTTTTTACAATTTTTTGAAACAATTTATAACAATTCTACAGTTCAGTGCTTCTTTTCTCTAAAAAAGTCTGTCTATTCAGAATACGAATAACATTTGACAAAACATTTTCCTGCTACTCAGGACAATTAAAACAGAAGTCTTTCTACGAGTTCACAATTAACTGATACGACAAAATTTGGGCGCTACTCGTCCACAATTAAAATCGTAGTCAACATTTAATCGTTAAATTTTAATTTTGATTACCAATTAAAAGTGAGCACACATAAAACTCGAACGATACATTACAATACCTGTTACTGAAGCCAACACTTCATTTAAAATATTACAATTCGGTGAGTTGAAAACTAGTTATGCTAATTATCTGCAGGAGATAGAAAACATAGCATTAGACATTTTAAAATTCCAACAAAGTCATTTCACAAGTTCAACTTAATTGGCTTAATCTTCTTTCGCTGTGCACGATTTTTTGCGAGTGAAATTTCCGGGCTGGCTTTACGTTTTAAATTGGATTTAGAGCTGCCAGCTGTGTGTTCGGAAAGTTCAGGTGCTTTATCAGAATCTTGACTGTCAATAACGACATTCGGGGCCGATGGATTTGATTTTCGCCCAAGGGACTTTCTACGTGTTTCAGATTTTTGCAACGGAATGTTTTCTTCAGCTTGCGAATCACTCACATCGTGTAAATAAATTTTCGCTTTCTTCTTAGAACTTGAGCCATTCGAAGGAACTTGGGAAATTGGTGACGTTTGCTTGCTAGATGACGCAGGCATGTCATTAGTTGCGTCAACAAGTGGGGTGACGCCCTTATTAGGCAATGTTTTGTTTCTCTCAGCCTGATTGGGTGATGTAAACACGATCGGCTGCCGTCTTGACTTCCGACTCGACGTGGTTTGGAGATTGAGCCGGAACTGAGCTTAGAAAATCGGCATTATTCGAATTTTGCGTGTTCTTGTGTGGAGAGCCATCGGGATTTATCGTTTCATTGGACAAACGTGCGCGAATTTGCGATATGTTACGGCGTAATTTTAAACCACTTTCCGTGAGTACTTCGTAGTTTGAATGATCCAAACATTTAAATAGCGCTGCTTGTTGCCAAAGCCTCTTGCCAACGGTGTAGTCTCTAGTCCAGATAGGCAATAATTCTTGAAACACTTCATGCTTTTTGTGTGCGGAACTTGAATTTATTTTATCGTGCTTTATTTTTATTTTCTGCTGTAAATCGGGTTTTAGCAAGTCTAGGCAAGTTCGAATTTCTCTACCGAAAAATAATTTTGCAGGAGTTTCACCTGTAACTGTGTTGGGACAATTTCTGCTTGCAATATGGAACTCATTTAAAGATCTTTTAATAGTTTTACCTTCACTGCGTGCTGCTTTGAAAGCCTTTTTGAACTCACGAATGTAAACTTCGCCAAATCCATTCTGCTTAGCGTCGTAAGGCGCACCTGTTAGATGCCTAATTCCCAGTGTTTTAACGAAAGTTTGGAAAGAGCTACTCAAACACTGTAGGGATAGACCGATATTAATATCGGTATCGGTATTTACAGATATTATCGGTATTTTCTGTGTATCGGTATCGGATCTGTATCGGTGTTTATTTACCGATATTTTAGCCGATACGACCAACTTCAGTGCGCGCTGGCTACTCCACCTAGCTTGTGAGACACCTTCCCTGCATAGCATCGCTTGTATCCCATGACGTCATCTGCACAGGAACTTAGTGAATTCAACGTGTGTGCATTGCCAGATTCAGGGCAGGGCTTCTTGGGATTAGGCCTATCTGCAGTGTACGCTGGGTTTTTTTTTTACAGTCGAAGGTACACTTGCAGATATGCCACCACTGAGAAAAAAAAATTCGAAATTTAATTTTCTTGCACATTAGTTTCTTAATGATGAAGTATGCGTTTGACTTTCTGACCCATTGACTTTTTTTTCAAATCGGTATCGGTATATCTGTATCGGTGTATCGGATCTGTATCGGATCGGCGTGTGAGGGGAAAATCGGTATCGGATCGGATCGGTATTTTTCTGTATCGGTCGATCCCTAATCCACTGCGGCCCATTGTCAGAAACGAGCATTTTCATTTGCCCGAATTCGGCCATATACTGTTCAAAAACTTCGATAACTTTATCAGATGTAGTGTTCTTCATAAATTTTACAAACGGGAATTTGCTATGCGCATCAACAATAACAATGAAAGTTAAACCTTCAACAACGCCAAAATCAGAATGAATTCTGTCCATAGGCTTAAGGGGATACTCCCAAGAATGTTTTGAACCAGGTGGCTTTTCACCTTTCAGCTCTTGGCAAGCAGTAAAACGTTTAACTTTAGCCTCTAGGTCAGCATCAATATTAGGCCACCAACATTTTCCTCGTGCTAAAGATTTTATCTTCACAATACCTAAATGTCCGACGTGCAGATCTTGCAGTATTCTGTCGCGCAGGCTGGTAGGCACGATTACACGCAATCCCCAAAACAGGGTTTCACACTCAACAGATATTTCATGTCTTCGTAAAAAATACGGCTTTAATTCAGCCTCTTCTGTTTTTTCGGGCCAGCCATGCTTGACATACCTCCAAATTTGCACGAAAACAGGATCTTTTTTAATTGCCTTAACTAGGGTAGTATTATGTACTGGTAAGGATTCAATGTACTGTGCAAAAAGCACTTAAGAAAAAAGTTTCATCATCCGAATCCTTAGCAGTATTTTCAAGTGGCAAACGTGACAACATATCTGGTGTTAAGTTTTATTTTCCAGGCACATGTTCTAATGTATAAGAGTAGCCATTTAACTGAAGTGCATAACGCTGCACACGACTCGCAGCCATCTGAGGTATTCCATTTTTTGGACCAAAAATCCAAATAAGAGTCTTCTGGTCTGTTTGGAGAGTGAAATGATTCGAATACAAGTATTGATGGAATTTTTTCACTCCCCAAGAAACTTCTTTATCAAAATGAGAATAATTTTGCTCTGCTTTTGTGAGCTTCCTTGAAGTGAACGCAATAGGTTTATCTTGGCCATTTGGTAGGGTATGCATCAAACACGAACCTAGACCATAGGGACTTGCATCTGTGGCCAATTTTAGTTTATATTTGGGATTGTAGTGAACTAAAACATTGGAAGTTTTGAACAACTGTTTTATTTTGGTCATAGCTGCATCGCAAGAAGGGCACCAAACCCACTTTTGCTTGGGACTAAGTAATTTGGTTATGGGAATCA
>JAHWFP010032613.1:34080-51498 GCA_023313725.1 Lithobius niger
ATCTGCGAGCACTGGAATCCCTGTCTATTCTACACTGCAAAGAAAACAAAATCCCACTGCTAAATGAGCAAGCACCTGCATAGGCTACCCAAAAATTATGCAGTTTGCCACCCCAGACTTAATACACCAACTCGAAATCCAGTGGAAACCATTCCTTACAACACCACAGGAAGAAGACACTACCTCCAACAGCTAGTGTTGTTTTTAGGAGCCAAGTCCCACTGAGAAAAATCACCAAATTCAAATTTGCTTTTCCGTTGACGTTTGTTGTAGTTGTGAACAGAACTCTGGGCTTGGCCTGAAGAAGGTGGCAGATAATTGGCCACCGAAAATTCGCCTGAAATTTACCGACTTTTTGGTGTTGCGTATTTGTGTTGTGAGTATTTTCAAAGTATCAAGTTTACTGGGCAGTTTTACACACACATACCCAGAGAACAACACGGTAAGCAAAAAGAGCTAGAAAGCCGTTTGCACATCAAAATAAGTAATAAAGTTATTAACTAGTTATTAACTTCAGAACCTCAAGCTTAATCTGTGCATGGCAAATTTCACAGAAATACGCTAATTTTGGCTGCGATTTTCCGACATCCCTAGCCAGTATAGTCAAGCATAGGAAGTCGCAAGGCGTCGCCTCAACACAGCCTTTAACTAAATTACGAAACTAGCTACAACATATGAAATACACAGAAAAATTAGTAGTAAAATTACTACAACAGGTAATTCTGACAGTAAACTATATTTAGTCAGAAATTGCGCCAACACAATCACCAGTGAAACAAGTGAAACGAAAACTGTTTCAAATTGAACAAGGTTACTTAATTATCCCCCAGCGCATGACTACAGTTATTTGCCAAATAACCGAAATTCAAGCTTACCTCAAACTCGGAGCAGAAAGTTCGAAGTTGCAGGGGAAATTTAAGCATAACAAAGTGTAGAGGTAGGCCATAGCCATGACCCTCGTCGCCAGTTGATATGTACTTGGACTTGCATATTATTGGGTTGCTCAAAGCAACTTACCCTAGCTAAAAGGAAGGGCACAAACACTCGTGTTGACGTCTAGTAACTGGTTTGTTTATTATGAGCTAGGCACATACATTTATAGCTTATGCTGAGTCACATGGTTTCTTACTATTGGCTAACAATAACTGATAGGTGCAAGATGCACCCTGTAACAACGAATCAGAGCAATGATATTTAACACCATGAAATGGCAAAGGATAACATGCAAATACTGTGTGCACGAAAGGTGCACACAACAACAATCTAGGAACAGACCACCTCCCGTTTGTCCTTTTTGTTCTTATTGGTGGAGGGTGGGGGGGGGGGGAGAGGAGGAGGAGGTAGGGACTGGAAAAAAGGGGGTGGGGGTGTGCGGATGTGGACTTAATGCTTAAAAAACATAAAACACATTTGTGGACATTTCGCCCTTAATTGGAGGGCCAGACCTGTCAAACCAGTTTTCAACCCCTGCATACAATATTTGCGTGCAATTTACAACGTAACCACGTGGCACCTGTATTCATCTGACCTTAGGAAGTCATGCTTTTTTTGATAAATTTAACCATGCTAAAAAATTACAGGTAATGTATATTTTCGTTGGCATATAGAAACTGAAGAATGCCGGCTGACCCTGGCTGATTCTTGTTTCTATTGCCTACCTAAAATATGCACTACCTTTACGCACCCTACCTCCCCTTTCTTGTCACCACCAGACACTCTGGTGAAGTACGAGATGCTTGTCCTAGCTACCAAGCAGCTTATGTAGAGGAGTTCGCACAAGCGCACTGGGTTGCAAGCTGGCGGCCATAGGCCTATAACTTTAATCTCTAGAGGAAATGAGCATTGGGGGAGGGTAATGCTAAAAATTACAGGTAATGTTTATTTTTGGTAGGCAATAGAAGCAGCAACAGCCGTGGTCAGCCGGCATTCTTACGTTTCTAGTGGTCATGCAAAGTAGAGTAACCACTCGAAAAAGCAAGCTGAACACCTTGTGGGCGCAACAGTTAAGGTAAATGTCCATCAATAGCCGTGGTTTCTTTCGGAAGAAATTTTTAAAGAGCAACTATGTAGGCTACTCCTGCTAACTCTGCCCATAATGAATAAACATTAAAATGTTAGTATGTTATTTTCACACTACCGAATTTCGTAAAAAATGGGCTCTGAATTGTAGGTTGGGATTTTATTTTTAATTTCAGTCAATCAAATATTCATTTCCAAATCCTGCTTTTTTTTCCCTTTTCTGGAATATTCTTCTGTTTGCCTAGTAATTGATTTTACTTCAGTATCTAAAACAGCCATGCTCGGCTGTGGCCGTGTGGATGGTGATATAAGAGACTTTTTGAATCCAGAGTTCTAAAAGAATGTGGAAATATGAAGCCAACCTGTAGTGTACTTAGGCAATACTAAATAAATGTGCAAATGAAAGTTTCTTTTTTTGAATGGTGGGGGTTGACTGTTTCTTTTCGAGGAAAGTAATTTAAAACTTAGGCTTACAAATTCGGTCTAACAGGTTCTGACAGTTCCATCACAATGGCAGCAAATATAGAAGTTTAGAATTAATTTTTGATTTTGTATAAAATTATGTATGCAACGTTTTTATATTGTTACTGAGTGTGTGACAAATTCTATTTTAACTTAATTACAAGTGTATCTTTTAAATTGCCTTTTTGCCCTTAATTGGGTTTGTGTTCATACTCGTTACACAATATAGTTTTGTTTCACGTTAAATTTAGATTGATATCTTCTAAAAACCAAACTATTGTGCATCTACAGATCAAGAGAGCATCTTGTCTGTAGTCTAAATCGAGAATTGTGGTTGAGTGCAGAGCAAGCACTGACCTGAGCAGAATGTGTTTGTGTTAAACTGCAGAATGAGAGTCGTGAAAACGCTGACACTTATGTTTTTCATCTTCTCTTTGGTTTGCAGAACGCCATGCCTGCTGCAGATGAACCTCGTGCAGTATGCATCGTTAGGGATATGACCAACCCTGAAGTGAGTATTTGGCTACATAATTGCTGTTTTGTATTTTTATTGTTTTGCTCTGTTGCTGACTGTCCTTTTGTACGATGCTAAATGTGGCTGTGACGCAGTTGCAGTGTGCGTGGTCTACTTTGGTAACCTTCACTAGATGATGCAGGTTTTCCTATGGTTTGTGAATGGTGTACATGCACTGAAAATTTAGACATTTGCAGGATACAGTACTATTGTACAGCACCAATGGGACTAAATAAAAGTAGCTGCTTTGTTAGGCATCCAATTTTGATCATCTTACTTATTGCTTGAGCTTGCCACTTGGCCTGTTAAACCAGTCTTGCCTAAGCTCAGTGTTGTAAATATTTACTTAACTTTGTTGTGTCCCCCCCCCTCCAATGGAATCTATTAAGATGTTTAAAAAGAACAGCTAGTAGACCTATATATTGTTAAATAAATACCAAAAGACACAAGCCATCTAGTTGTACGTGTAATCTAAGCCAAATTTATTGCAGATTACTTCAGTTTTTTTAATAACTTAAAAAGGAAACTACCCTCTACCTGAAATAACGTCTTAATTTGAATCATTCCGCTGGAGGATTGAAAAACATTTTTACTTGTCTACTATACCGTTGGTCAATGCAGCTAAGCCTATGGTGCCATTGTAAGGTGTGACGACAGATTTGATGGTTCAACGTCATTGTTACGTTCTGGACGAGATTAGTCTATTAATCCGCTTATGAAAATGTGATCAGAAAATTTGTCATGGGCTGTATGGATGTGCAAGCCCAGACCTGATTATCAACGATGGTTTTCCGGTTCAATATATTGCTAACTCCAAATTAGGAAAGTAATAGGTAATATTAGGGTTTTAACACAGCGTTGTCCACACAGTTCCAATCCCCCCCATGTAGGGATCGACCGATACAGAAAAATACCGATCCGATCCCGATTTTCCCCTCACACGTCGATCCGATACAGATCCGAAACACCGATACAGATATACCGATACCGATTTAAAAAAAAAAAGTCAATGGGTCAGAAAGTCAAACGCATACTTCATCATTATGAAACTGGTGTGCAAGAAAATTAAATTTCTAATTTTTTTTCCTCAGTGGTGGCAGATCCGTAAATGTACCTTCGACTGTAAAAAAAAAAAAAAAAAACCCAGAGTACACTGCAGATAGGCCTAATCCCAAGAAGCCCTGCCCTGATTCTGGCAATGCACACACGTTGAATTCACTAAGCTACTGTGCAGATGACGTCATGGGATACAAGTGATGCTATGCAGGAAAGGTTTCTCACAAGCTAGGTGGAGTAGCCAGCTTGCACGGAAGTTGGTCGTATCGGCTATAATATCGGTAAATAAACACCGATACAGATCCGATACCGATACACAAAAATACCGATAATATCTGTAAATACCGATACCGATTTTAATATCGGTCTATCCCTACCCCCATGCTGCAGTCAGGCAAAGAACTTTCTCTATGTGTTGTTTCATTGCTCTGTTGTCTCATTTTTGAATTGGACCCTGCTTGAGCATTTTAGCCTGGAGGTAATGTTGTGTTGAATTATTTTGTTGTTGTATTGTCTCGTTCTTGCATTTTACTAGAATTTTTGATAAATTAGCAATAGTCGTTATTTTATTCTAAAGATTTAGTCCGTTTACGTATTGCTTTTTTTTGTATCGGCTGCACTTTAAGTGGTAAACTGAGGATACTTTGACACCACTTGTGAATATTGTCTACATATGAACCTAAAGTTTTTGGGGTGTTTGCAGCAGTTTCTTTGTTTGCCAAACATATTAACCTGATAATTTAGCATTACATTGTCCTCAATTAATGTCTCCCTGGAGGTTTTTAAGTTGCTTGTAGTCGCCTGCTTGCATGACCCACTGCGCATGCGCAGCCCTCTCAATATAAGCGAGAACGTGGTTGAACTCGTCATTCATTTTCCTCCAGAGGTTCCTGCGCGCCACCTCGTCTCCCGCATTCCGGCCTGGTTTTTGGTTTTTCCTGTCGTTCATCTCGGATGCTGCTCTCCTGCTCCCACTCGTCCGCGACGACCGCTGCGCGTCCGGCACTGAACGGGTCGTGCATGTCGCCAACGACGACGACGTCTCTCCGCTTCAAGACGGCCGACACACCTCGCCTCCTGCCGTCCTGGTTGAGGTGTACGACACTCCAAGGTGCTTCTCTGGGACGCCAAGTAGAAGCCCCGTGAAGCCTTTCTCATGCTGCTCTCTCTTGCGACGACCGCCGCGCGCCTGGCGCTGAACAGGACGTGCATGTCGCCAACGACGACGACGACGACGACGTTTCTCCGCCAAGATGACCGACACACCTCGCCTCCTCCCGTCCTGGTAGAAGATGTAAGGGCACTTTTCCGGGATGCCAAGCTGAAGCCCCCGTCCGCGACGACCGCTACGCGCTCGGCGCTCTACAGGAAGTGGTTGTCGCCATCGACGACAACGATTCCCTGCTACGAGACGGCCAACGCACCCCGCCTTTCCCGTCCTCTCGGTCATGGCGGAAGATGTACGACACGCCAAGACGCTTCTCCGGGAAGCCAAGCAGAAGCGGGCCCGTGAAGCCTCATCTCATACGGGCCTGTCAGTCAACAGCTCACCTCTCGAGTTGTCGTTGATATCATCTCGTAGGGAACATGTTAGGAAAAAAAAGAGCGCAAACGTTTGTTGTTCGTGCTCAGGCTTGGAAGAATGGCAAGACTGGACAGCCACGTGCTAATTGTGTAGCACGTGCCACTATTGTCGTTGTTCTTCGTTGTCAAGAGGTCACCGGGACAAGACGTGTCAGAACGGCTTCGTTGAGGCCGTTAGCTTAGGTAGGCTACAAGATAGGGAAACTGTATTTTGCCGTGGCCCTACAGATGTGTCTGCCGTCGGTGTTAGCCTTCAACGAGACGTCGGCAACAAGACGGCCGTAAAAGACTCGCTCCGAAGGACGCCCGACCGGAAGATCGTCGTCAACGCATACAAGCAGTTCATCATCCACGTCGCTACGTTGAGGTAAATATACAGCACATAGATGTACGCTATATATCCAATCCTCTTCCCCAGCAAAAGGGTTATGGGCCCAGCAATGCTGATGAACTATGCAGGATTTTCGACCGATCGCAATCCGAAATCGACGGGTGGAGCGAAAATGTGGAGGGCCAAATAGAACGGAAAATTTGAATCCTGAGAGCCGCTATCTTGTTTGTTTCGGTGCCGGAGCGGAAAAACTGCGATCAGATTGTGATAAACAAAGTTGTGTGCCTAAGAGGAATTATCGGTGAGAGTAATAAGGCCAAGCAAACAAAGTTTGGAAACTCTAGAAAGTTTGTCTATGAGGAAAACTTTATTTCACTGTCAGCGTCAGTTGCTAGAGTATCGTAGCCGAAGTTTTCCCGAGGTCAAGGTCAAGCGTTCGTCGTGGGCTGGTGAGCACTGAAGCGGCACAAACAAATACGGACTTATAAAAAAAATCGCAATCAAGAGTCGTACACAGTGGATAAATCATGTTTTTGCCAGGAATCACCAGGAATTTTGCCGAGTGAGGGTTAATATTTTCCGTACGTGACCAAAAATATAGGTGTGACGAAAGTGTGCTCAAGCGAATTGATAGATGCGATAACGATCATGGCGACAAACGAAGAAACAAATAGTTCGCATTTTCGGCGTAGAGAGGCTGAACGACAGCAATTATAAGGCTTGGTCAACGTCAGTGTGTCTGATGTTAAAGCAAAGAAATTTATGGTAGTACGTGGAGGGAACTGTTGCCAGACCGGGTGATACGGACCCACTACTAAGTAAATTCGTAGAAGAATCGGGAAGATGCTTATTAACGTTGCTGTTGGTAGTTTCACAGCGTTGGCAAACCGAGTTTGCTGATGGTAATAACCCGAAGGAGGTCTGAGATACTTTAGTAGAGAAGCACGCTGAAAAGGAAAAGTTGATGAAACTGACTGCTTTTAAAGACCTGTGGCACTGCAGGATAAAGGAAGGAGAAAGCATGAGCGGCTATTTAGGAAGAATAAAACACCTAGCAAAAGTGGCCGAGAAACAAGGATGAGCAAAAGTGGCCGAGAAACAAGGATGCCCAAGTATGGCGGACGAGTTCGTTGGACTAGTGATGCTGTGTGGGATGCCAAGCAACTACTGTCAAAGACTCTCAGGCACAAGTTCTCTTGGAGATGACAACGAGACGACCCACGAAATAGATGAGGTTCTATTGGGACACAGTGACCGTCATAAGAGGTGCGAGGAAGAGAGATACCGTAACAAGCGTTTTGTTATTAGGACAAAGAAAAGAGCAGTCGGCAGGCATCGAGAGAAAGACAGGAAACAGGGACTTAAGAAGTGTTTTTCCTGCAAACAAGAGGGTCACTACGCTAGGCAGTGCCAGGTTAAGTCTATTGAGCAGAATAGCAATAATACGTCTTTGGAAGACGGGTTATCTGGAGGAAGGTTGTACGCCAAGTCAATATGGTATCAAGAACCAGAAGAGGCAGAGCAACGTCCAGATAAGAAGTTCAAGCGAAGGCGAGCAGAGTCGAAGCGTGCTGGTACACGGACATTTTCAAAAATGAGTGTGAGTCGCAATCGACGAACCCCACCCGAGTCAATAGTGGGGGACAGTGGTGTGTCAATTGGTGTGACCAGTCCTACTTCCAAAACCTTAGAAGAATATTGTGTGATTCTTGAGAAGAAGGTGCAGGCGGAAATTGACCGTGGAAGGTTATTGACTCGAGGGGATGATGGGGACTCCGAGAGCTTTTAGAGATGGCATTTGGGCAAGTTGTGATGGACACCAGGAAAGAGGTCATGTCGGACCATTTCGATGGAACAAGCCAAATCGTGGAGCCCAGTTCTGAGGAAGCCCAAGTCCAAGAGACGATAGTGGGGGTAGTCCATGAACAAGATGGAAGAGAAGCGACTGGAAGAGTCACTCCGGCCACACAACTGCATTCACCAGTGAATGAAGTGTCCCAGATGTCTAATGCAGAAGTGCATCAAGATCCTGAAGAGGCAGCGACAAGTTTGCAAGAAGAACTTGAACCAGCATATGTAGAGAGTCCAGAGAAACGCTAAGACCTCTTAAAACTTGAATGGGTCAAGAATAGCAAGGGGATTTTGGTTCAACGAGCTAACCACAAGGCCTACATGGAATGCTGGGTGAGCGCTTCACCGGAGGTTAAGGCACGGTTGAAGCTTCAGGATGAATAGTTTTACGAAGAAGTAAAGTCAAGGGAGAAGTAACCGACACCCACACGTCAGGGACGTAGGTCGGCAAGGCAATGTGCCAAGTCTGTCTCGAGAGGGAGGCAGGCTACCCATTAAGTGGTGAAGAGCCCACTTGTGTTTTTCAAGCCTGAACACGAGTGGGGGTTATGTTAGGAAAAAAAATAGCGCGAACGTTTGTTGTTCGTGCTCAGGCTTGGAAGAATGGCAAGACTGGACAGCCACGTGCTAATTGTGTAGCACGTGCCACTATTGTCGTTGTTCTTCATTGTCAAGAGGACGCCGGGACAAGACGTGTCAGAACGGCTTCGTTGGGGCTGTTAGCTTAGGTAGGCTACAAGATAGGGAAACTGTATTTTGCCGTGGCCCTACACATGTGTCTGCCGTCGGTGTTAGCCTTCAACAAGACGGCCGTAAAAGACTCGCTCCAAAGGACGCCCGACCGGAAGATCGTTGTCAACGCATACAAGCAGTTCATCATCCACGTCGCTACGTTGAGGTAAATATACAGCACATAGATGTACGCCATATATCCGATCCTCTTCCCCAGCAGAACATAGCGTCACGACACAGCCTACAACCTCGTCGACACTTTGCTGACGAGACGCCGATGTCTCCTCCGTCGTGCACCTTATCTGTACGACAGGCTAACACACAAGACTGGGTCGCTTCCACAACGAGCCACGAAGCCGCATACGTGTGTCGCACACCTCCGAGCCTTCGGCTGTGAAACGCACTCTTCTGTGTCGGTCGACCCTAATGTGTGGCGACACGCCCTCACGCCGCCTCCGGCCACCGCAAATTCGCTTCCCGTATGACGATCCGTCCATCCCTCTAGCATCCCTTCTCAAGACAGTCGATAATACAGTCCCAGACTGTTTCCTGTATAACCTTCAGAGTCGGCAGATGCCACACACACAAGATTGGGGCGCATCCACAACGAGCCATGAAAGCCGTAAACGCCTGTCATACACCCCTTCAGTCGGCCACCCTGCCCTTGACAAAAGCTACGCAGCGTCCACGAACGGATCGTGCATGTCGCCGAGCCCGCGGCCATCTCCTGATTCAAGACGGCCCACGCTTCCCCTTCCCGTCTGACCGGCCTGGTAAGAAGACCGACACGATGCCTCTCCAGGACGGCGGTAAGACGCCGTCAACCTTCATCTCCAGTTGACACCCCGGCCACTGACTTCCTCAACGTCACCTCACCTTTCGGTGAGGGTTTTGGTCCTTTCCTGTCGTTCATCTCCGATGCTGGATGCTGTCTTCTCAGTCACTGATCGTTCCTCAGATGCTACTCTTCCTTCTGCCACCCCACCTGTCCGCGACGACTGCTACACGCCCGACGCCAAACGGGACGTGCATGTCGCCAACGTCGACGACGACGTCTCTCCACTACAAGACGAACGACACACTCTGTCCTTCAGTCCTTACAGAAGATGTACGACACACTTGCAGCGAAGCTCACAAACTCTACGACTCTGTCTTCCGCCGCTATGCTGTCAAGACACAGATACTTCCCTCATCGTACACCTCGGCCATACGACGGGTTGTCTCACAAGACGGGGTCACATCCACTTTTCCGAGAGGCCACCTGCTTCCTCAAACACCGCACGCAACGACAGTTCTTCCAACAAGACACAGTCCTTTCGGCCTGTCCGACAGCCTCGCTCCAAGCAGCGCTTCAACCAAAACACGCCGCAACCGACACTCACCCCCCGGCTGCCACATCTCGCATCGCAATCAATGTCGGTCACCGGCTCTCTCGCTTCCCTGTCGGTGCGAATCTCCGCCATTTTCACCCAGCCTGGTAATACCTGTCGCACAACCACGAAGTCCTCGCAGACGCTAACCAAGGACAAAGCTACCACAAAACGAGCGCGAAGCAAGCATATGCAAACAAGCAAAGCAAGCAAGCAAAACAAAGCAAGCAAGCAAAGCATAACAAGCGAGCAAAGCAAAGGCAAGCGAACGAAGCAAGTAAACAAAGCAAAGCAAGCAAACCAAGCAAATGAAGCAAGCACAGCAAGCGATGCAAAGCAAGCACATACCTCGACGACTACCATCAGCCCTCCATGGAACTTCTTGTCTCGAACGAAAATCAAGACAACACTTGCTACCCATTGCTGCTCGTCTCATTCACAGCCACAACCCACATTTTGAGCAAACCAAGACAAAGCCAAGAATATCGACCATGACTGACCCTAGTTCTCGGGTGACGATTAAATCGTCCACGACTGTCTACACCAACGGTCGTCTCATTCGTGACTATAACCCACGAAATGAGTGAATTTCTCAAGTCAGAAAACGCCTTCATCTCAGGCCGCTCGTCTTGACCATCCCCACACCACGAACGATGACCCAAACAACTGTGGCAGTCCACCCTAATTCTCGCCTGGATCGTGGCTAATCCCACGTCTCAAGTAGATATCAACAACCGTCACTCTTAACATCAAGACTTGTCTCGCTCTTGACTTAAAACCCACGTTTACATAAAATCCTCAAGACGAACGAAGTGTTCTCTGTCAACTCGTCACAGCCGTGCCCAACCCGAATCCACAATCACTTCAAAAGCCACCAGAGATCCATCAAAGTGAATGTATGTCAGCCACTGGTCCATTTGGTTTCATTGGGGTTTTCACAAGTAAAATCAATCCAATCAATCCTTCTCCACTCAATCCTTTAAGATTCTTCACTGACCTTTTCGACACCGACAAACTCAGAGGCCCAATGATGCTTGCCTACCGCTCAGCCCTAAAACCAGGGATTCAAGGCAACAGACAAAACCAACCTACTCGATGATTACCATCGCCATTCCAACAGAAGAAATGCTACAAGCCGCATCCTAGCGTCACTCAACGACATTCACCTCCCACCACCTGAGAAATATGTCGAGAAGATAAAGGACTACACCGGCTGGGACCAACGGGCAAAGCCAGAACTGTGGTCAAGCCCCCCCCCCCCCTCCCCTTTAAGCAAAATCAGAACGAAGCTGAAGCAAGCCATCCCAGATGGAAACAAGCCAACCATAGAAGGAAGCAAGATCCCTCATTTAACAACAGTCCAAATCCCACGAAAGAGGTCCAAGTTCCTGTTTCATCATCCGGTTCTGAACGAAGTGCAAATTTTTACTACAATAAGAATTTTTTGGGGAAGCCTGCTTTCAACCCGGGGCGCCCCGTCAGATCGGTGCCCGCCACCACGTTTGACGAGGTCTACTGATAATGCTAAATTATCAAGTTAATATGTTTGGCAAACAAAGAAAGAATATTTTTCCGGCCCCCAGGCAGGCCGGCTAAAAATGGTTTCTAATTTGCCTAAAACATACTTAAGCCCGCCCTACCTCCCCTCTTGAGTCACCGCCCGACAGATTGAGAGGAAAATGTATGCCGAGTCCAACCACGTTCTCGCTTATACAGAGAGGTTTGCGCATGCGCAGTGGGTCATGCAAGCAGGCGACTACAAGCAACTTAAAAACCTCCAGGGAGACATTAATAGAGGACAGTGTAATGCTAAATTATCAGGTTAAGTATGTTTTAGGCAAAAAAGAAAACATTTTTAGCCGGCCTGGCTGGGGGCTGGCAAAATGTTATTTTTCATCTTTTGTGTTAGTTAATTCAAAATGAATGACAATGTAACAAAAAAAATGATGTATTATGAAAATGTTAAGTGGCATCCCCGCGCAACGAGCGCCACCGAAAAACGCCTGTTTTCCGGAAAATTTGAAATTTTTTTTCTTGGAGCACACAAATGCCTCGCCGAGGCATATCCAGCCGTTTTTGCAATAATGGTCAGATTCTTACAAACTCTTCGATATTTAATAGCATGTCCAAATACAAGACTCTTGGGGAAGCCCAAATCCGGACTTTCCATCTGAAAAACTCTCAAATCTACATTTGAAGATCACCTCAAAACCAGCAGCGCTACTTCATCATGGCCGCCATTGTTATAAAATGTATTTGTATATTTTGATTTTATCACTCTTCTTTTCGGGCATAAAGCCCCAAACTCTAGCTTAGTTGTATTTTAGGAGAAAGGCACTGAACCTTGTGCCCATGTACTGACAACCATTTTTGAAGTGTGATATTTTTTATTGTGTTTGAACGATCGCAACTACTATGAAAAATTTCCACTTAGATCAAACATTGTCCGTTAACTTTAGGGTTCAAACCTCCACTTTAACTTTATGTGTTTTAGCATACCATCAAGCTAGACTATTTATTCATTTATTTAGCCTTTTTATAATAATCTTTTACCCCCAGAAACGCTGCCATTAGTCCAAGTAATTAGACATCGGCATTCTACCGGACACAAATTTTAGTGTATATATGTTTATTTTAGTTCTCCTCTCAGCCCGACTGGACCCAACCAAATGCTACTGCTAGCTTGAACTATTAAAACCAAAAGAATTCTTAAAAAGATCTGTTTAACCCATTTCCGAAAGTCAAACTGTGCAAAAACTTCGAAAACCCCTTTTTGCCCCCCTCCCCAGCCAAAACTAGTTGTGGTGTATAACACTGCAGTTTACAGTTAAAGCTTGTTTAATTTAATAGTAATGCTTTTTGCATTACCCAAAGCCAAGTATCAAGCTTTAACAAGAGCCTATTCATGTTACAAACATGTAAATATTCAATCCGTAGCCAATAATTCAAAATAAAGGCCTATTTCCCAATGTTCAATTGAGTAAAACTCAAAACAGGCCTGTCTTTTCCGTTTACATGTCCCTACTCCTTCAAACGGCTCTGCACCCAGTCCCTTTGTTCAACCGACTTCTCCTCCCACTTTCCATTGTTCTCGAGGCCCTCCACCAATCAGACCCCCGCAGCTATTCTCGACGTCCGCGCTTCCCCCTCCCCAGCATAAAACCCTCCCGCCAAGCTCAAAGCATCCACAGCACAGCTCACAGATCTCAAGCTAGAGAAGGGTCACGCCAGTCGGGAGTGGAGACGCCATGTCCGTGGGATGCCATGCTGGGAAAATGGCAGTGGTTCGTATGTTTGTTGTTAGCTTTTGAAAATTTAATTTAGGACCCCCAAAGTCTAAATTTTAGTTTAAAAACGTAACTTAACTCTCTCTAGCTAAGGAATATTATGGTGGTGACGCCTGTAGCGGCATCTTAGGTTTCTCACCCCATAACGTCAGAGTGGTACTCTTTCTAAAAACCAACTTCTTTCTTATTTGTTTTAAACATTAATTCAAATAACTGACGGTTTGATCTTTGTGTGGGATTCATTGTTTATTCACTCCAGACGGACTTTATAAGTAGCTGAGGCTTTTATAATTTGAGGAGTTGACTTGTAAACAGCAACTCTGAAAGGTTTAAGGCTCTGTTTTATCACTTAGAAACAAAACTGTGAAACGGTTGATCTTTCATGCGTGTTTGAATCCTACTGTTTGATAGATTGTAACCAGCCGAGGCTGTTCAATCTTGCGGACGTCTCTGCGGAGCGTTCAGTGTTGCTTTTTCTGTTCGAAAAATTAATTGATTGTTTTATTCTGAAACACAAACGTCGTTTTAGTCAAAACTTGTGAAACCGAATTACATGTTGTAAATTCAAACTTTGTGCTTTTAAATACTTTATTTCAAAAGCTTCCGTGCAAACTAAATGTAAAGTGTAATTTTTATATTCTCTGATGTTATAATAAAAACCAGGAGTTTTTAACTTCAGTTCGTTTGCTAGTCGATTAACTGTTTAAGTGTAAATAAATATGTAAACCATTTTTAGTTTAGCTCTTGATAAACGCTTAAATTTCCATCGCTGGTGGCAGTGAAATACCAGCAGTATAAGGTTAGGCCCCTTTAATTTAGGACCCTGCGCTCCATCCCCCATGCTGGGACCGTAGCCCTTGCTGAACACCGCAACACCTTAAGCTGAATCTCCGTGTCAAACCAGGAAACCGGAGGCGCTACAAGCACCTGAGCCGTCGTAGCGTCCACCGTTACAACTGGTGGCAGCGGTGGGATGAACAGGTGCTGTTCCCGTCAATCGTTTCCCCCCTGCCATGCTACAAGCAAGAAAACCTAGAAGGATGCAAGCCACTTCCAACTAGACTTCAGTGGTCCCGACAATACGGCCACGAAGCAGATGCCGGTGATTACGTTACAAAAAGTCACGAAGCAGAAGACGTACTAAAGCCAAAAAATAGTACAACGACCGCCCCGCAGCCCCAACAACTGCCGGCGCCAGGAAGCAGCAGCTGCCGCTTCCAGTAGACGTCCTCAAGCCGAGAGCCGTCCCAACCCCAACCGATGCTGTAGGAGAAGAGGCCCGCAAGGAAACCTGCGCTCCGTACAGCCTAGCCGAGGATTTTGTGTTCTACACCGAGGTCCCGTGGATTTGACCGCCAAAGACGTTCAACTCCAAGCTTCAGTTCCGGACTTCCCGTGTTGCGATGGAAACAGGAAGGACAGACTGGCCATACAGCGATTGTACAAAATTGGGTGAGTGTACATGAGATATGCTAAGAGGCCGCCAAGCCGAGTGTTGTAGTTGATAGCATTTATGCAATTTAGCTATTCATATACCAGAGTGCTGGAGGTTCTTGAGAGTGTATTTTTTGTATTGACTTACTGGATTTGGGAGAGAAGTTTTTTAATTAATTCGCTCTGCTCAAACTTAACGTTAAATTTTAAGCGGCTGCTTTTAATTTTTGTTTCATTTATAAAGGCTTTATTTTGAAACCACGTTAAAACGTAAAAATGTCCGAAATGGATCAACTCGAAGAAATCATTCGTGATTTACAGAACAAAGACCTAAAAAAGGCATGTTTAAATTTAGGTTTTACAGTTAGTGATTCTAGAACCGAATCCCAACAAATCTTACGAGCAGATGGCAAATTAGATTTAAACGAACTCTGATGCACTAGCAAGCGCTATTGAAAAGAGAGAAGCTATCCTTGTAACCAAAAAAGAATTAGCCGTTAAGGAAAACGAACTTTTTCTGAAAGCAAAGTTAAGAGCCTTAGAAGTGGCGGATGCAGAAAAACGCCGGGCCCATGAATTAACCCTTAAAGACAGGGAAGCCGCTCTTAAAGCCCAAGAAAGGGACCAAGAGGCCCAAATTAATGATCGTGCTAGCGCAATGGAACTAGCCAAACTAGATAAGCAGTTAGAACTAGCAAAGCTAAACGCTGCTTCTTTAAATCTTGACCCCGCTCCAAACGGAGCTAACGGCGCTCCCCCAGCTCCCCCAAATCCAGTTGCAAGACATGGTAAAGTTGCGGACGTAGTTCGTCTCGTCAACAATTGGACGCCTAAAACTGAAATCAACAGTTTCCTTAAGATTTTCGAACGTACAATGACTAGTCAAAAGATCCCCAGAGATCAATGGGTCACGGGACTCCAACCCCTCGTCGGAGAGGTTTTCATTAAAGTTTGCGATCAGCTCACAGACGCTGAAATGCAAGACTACGACTTAGTTAAAATAAATTGCTTGCCCGTTTTGTCCAGACTAAAGAGTCGGTGCAAACGCAGTTTCGTTCTCTAGAGAAAGAAACAGATCAGCAGTTTTTTGACTATGCTTTTAATTTAGAAACGTAGTTCACTCGTTGGTTAGCTTTAGCTAAGGTTAACCGGGACTATGACAAACTTGTCAATTTAATGCTTTTAGAGCAATTTTATAAATCTTGCCCTACCCAACTTAGGAAATGGATCCCTGATCAAATTAAGTTAGGGACGTTGGGTGAAGCAGCCCAACTTTGTGACGAGTTCACAATCCGCAATAAACAGATTGCTAATGAAACTGCCACTCGTGCAGCCAAAACACAAGTCACAGCTGCACCGTCGAACCAAGGTTCTAAACCTACTGGTCAACAGCGTGGTCACAACCGTAACCACAACACGACAGCTAATCCGGCCGGATCTGTCAGTGTGAAAGCAGATAACCCTGGAGGGGACCCTGCCATAAACATTAGTGCTAGTGAAAAAACTAACCCTAATCAAGATCGAGTTAGGCGCTGCTACGTGTGTAACTCTCCCCATTATTTTCGCAGTGAATGCCCCGAGCTTAACTCGAAACCCCCAGCAAGTTAATGCATGTTTCCCAGTTGGGAAAAATGCTAGTAAAATTCTTAAGGCCAGTACTCTGTCCGGTGGCATAGGGGAAATTAAAATTAATATTTTATGCGACTCCGGAAGCACAGTTTTGCTAGTTAGCGCCAGGCTCGCCAGAAGTTGGCCACGCTTAAAACGTAAGATTAAATGTAAAACTGCCTTGTGTAGCGAAGTGTTTACTTTAGATCAGGTAAATCTAAGCCTAAGGTTAGATGATGGCACCGTGTTAAAAACAGTAGCGTGCATTACACCGGTCAACAATTCGTTCTACGATGTCGTTTTGGGCGTGACAGGATTAGATTCATTAAACCTACAGCGCAGACCAGAAATCGCCACGCCCCGTGATTTTTCTCCAGTGCCAGCCGAGGTGGCTACTCCCCCCCCGTCAGAAACGGCCCACGTCAATCAAAGAAACGTAAGACCCGCCATAGACAAACCAGCCCCGCGGGATTGGTCAAGCCCCAAACCCCCACAGTGCTCCCGCCAATCGTCTTTAAGTCCTCAAGCGCAGACGAAAGGGGTCTGCTGAAGACTTCGGAAGACTACCCATTACGAGATAATGCGACCCAAGTTCCCTCCCTTGACCAGTGGATGGACTATCGCCATCTTTGTTGGTGTAAACAATCAACGGAAAATATGTTGAACCTGCCTCTTAAAGGCAAAATAAATCGAAGTTTGTCAGCTAGTGATGTAAACAAAAGTTTAGTCGTGCCAGAAAAACCCAGAATTAGCGAGTTTAGCTTTGCCGAATGGCTTAAGTTACGTGAGTTAACTTCCCCGAATCATAAGTTGGAAACAAGTGATTTAAAGGTCGGCATGAAAAGTGTTCCCCCTATATGCTGTAGATTTTTTCCCTGAGTTTGGTAAAGTAAAGTTGCCTGAATTTTAATCTAATTTAAAGTCAGTGTGTTAAGCAAATAAAAAACTTAAACATAGTTTTTTCCCCAGTCCTTTTTTTTTGTTGTTAAAAGTAGGACCGATGTTTTAGTGTGAATTCTATGTCAGTCTAGGGTGGAAATAAATGCATTTATTATGGCTCTAGCACTGAATTGGTGTTTCTAATAAAACGGAAGTTTAATACCTAACCTAAAGTAGTTTTCTCTAAATTAGAGTTTTTTTTTCTTGTTGCAAGTAAACCGGAAATCTAAC
>JAHWFP010032615.1:0-13708 GCA_023313725.1 Lithobius niger
TCAAACTCGCCGAAAATTTACACTGAACTCTGAAGTTTGACTGAAGTAGTATGTGCACTGAGAAAAGAGGAATAACGATCAAAATGAAAAGCCAGTAGAGTGCACATAAAATACAAAAATTGTGGCGTTTCGAAGCAATGTTTCCTTCGTTATCAAGCAACAAAAGAACAGCGAAGAAGATAATCGCAAGTTAGCACCTTAAAATCCAGAAAAACAGAAAAACACAAAGCACATGAATAAAGATAATAAGTAAAAATGGGCCTAAGGCAGCTTGGAAACTGTCAATAGGGAACCCAACCTCTTTCCTGCTAAGTGGGGATTGCTCCGAATTGTCGGAAATTGTGTATTTTGTTGTTATCCATACTCGCTTTCCATTTCGATCGTGATCGCTAAGTGCGTTTCAACTTCTATCTCTATCTGGTAGGCAGTTTGAAGGAAATCGCCGGAATAAACAGACAGAATTGAGGGAATAAGCAGACAGAATCGCCGGAATAAACAGACAGAATCGCCGGAATAAACAGACAGAATTGCGGGAATAAGCAGACCGAATCGCTGGAATAAACAGACAGAATCGCCTGAAGGAACTTCCAGCTTTGCCAAGGCTCCTTCCGTAATTAACTTTCTAATGAATGGGAGATAGGTAATGTCAAGAACCTTCCACTATTGGCTCGGTTCACTCACATGAACGCATCTTAGCTAGAGCAGAGCTATTTCCCATTATAAAGTATAAACGGGCGAGATTTCCCAAGATGCCACAGTTGGTGACGTCTTTGCTCCCAAACCAATCCTCGAAGCAGACGACGCTTGGTTTTCGAAGCTAACAAAGAGGTTTGCTTCAGGTTACAGTACTTTTTTAAACTCAATTAATGAATAATTAGGAAATATCTAATCGCAGAAACTTTACTGAACGTTAGGATACACATTATTAAAACAAAACGACAAACTTTTGGGAAAATATCCAAATGAGAGTTGGTGACGTCATTACTTCGAAACCAAAACAATGGCGTGCTTTTACGCAGCCTGCTTTACGATGCTCTCCGTCTGTTAACACGATATAACACGCGTTGCGTATTTTCAATCGCATTATCGATTGGACTTAGGTAGCTTAATGCACTTTAAAATTTTTTTTTTTAAATGGAGCGGTCCGGCTTACGCTTGATGATAAGTATCCGTTCGTTTGTTAGTCCAATTTTGTGTCGATTCATTAGCACAATCTACAGCCAATGAAATACTAGAATCACTAAAATAGCGCGAAATGGGAGCAGTGACATCAGATGCGTTTGAACTTTGCTGATGCATTTCGAAAAATCTTGCACAGGTTTCTCGCTGCTGTATAATAATGTGTGAGGGCGCGTTTACGCAACGAGACCTTCTCGCTCACCGAACGCTATTTGCTAGGCAGCCATTATTTATTTACGATTAATTTCCCAGTTTTCTTAAATGAATGTAATAATAGACAACAAATTAAATGAATTATAAATAACAACACGATAAAGAACAAAGTGCAACAGTCATTTTAAACATTGCTACAAGATTGTTGCCATTTCACGTTATTTCCAAAATTTGCTATTCTCGCTGAAAATACAGCTTCTAGCAGTGATCAAACGACAGTAGAATAAATAGCTGCTCGCAGCGAGAATTCAAAATCCAACATGGCGTCCATTTCGGAGTTATCGATGGACCATCGAATGCAACCATCGAATGTCAGCCTTTTGAAATCTGTCCGTCGTCTTGTACTGCAGTAAAAATTGCTTTCTAGTTGTCATAAATCGACGTTGTCATGTGTCACGCATCGTACGTAGTGTCACGAGGTACGAGGTGGAGATTTGCGTCCGCGTTGTTGCCATGGTTACCACGTATAGACAACTTGAAAGCCACATGCTCCGATAGATGCAAGAAGGAGCCAACATATTTAGTGTTAACCAAGTAAAAGCTAGTAAGCGAGAAAATTGTCGTTGTGTAAACCCGGCCTGAGCCGTCCCTACCAAAGCTATGTATAATCCAAGGTCCGTAGATAATGTAATGTCACCAGGTGATGCATTGTCAGGGGGAAAAGAACTGCTCTGTCTACATCCAATAGAAACAAGTCAGTAATGGAATGAAATACTGTCTTGCACTGTCACGAATTCTACTACTACACGTTTTGTGCTCGCGTCACAAACTGCTTGCGCTGTACCAATTCACCGATCCCAGAAGAGCTGAGAGTTCGTGGAAAAAAGGTCACGTGCCTGCCTGCCCAACCAATTCGTGGAACATCCGCTAGCTTGTCGAACATCTCGTTTGTGCGTTGCCGGCTTTTGTCTGCAAGCTACGAGAACTGACATCTGCTCCATAATGTTTTACATCTTTCCAAGGAAGTCTACAACACACCCTTAGCACGTTCCAAGGCTTTAGAATAGGAGAAAACCAAGCCGCACCTCCGAGGCAAGGCAGGCGCGAGATTCCGGCCAGCAACTCCCTTGGAATTTGTATCTTGTCCATCGATCCGCGGACCTCAACGAACGCAGGAAGTCCAGCGAGCGAGGGAGAGCGTGGCTGGGCGGGCGAAAGAAGATCGGCTCACGACGCCAAGGGAACGGCCGAAGAATATCTCAACTGGACGGTGGGGAAGAAGGCCGCAACTTACAACACACGGGACATTATCTCGTGACAGCATCTTGCTTTGTGAGAAAGAGCGGGCGGAGGCAGCTGGCCATTCCGCAAGACCCCATTCATAGCAAGAAGGGAAGGGACGTTGGCTTGCTTGGTCGGCCGGTTCGGATAGGTTACTCGTCCCTACCATACATCATGTACTGGCAGCTTTGCTGATTCAAGAACTAAAGGGGAAAGGTGAGGTCTTAAATACGTATGGGGGGTAGAAAGATTACAAAGCTAAAAATAAGTTATGTTCGCACAAACGAAACCTTTTTTTTTTTCGTCTTTGTTGATCTTAACATATTATCGAGAGTTGCTAGAGAAAGGCTGCAAATGCAGTTGCCACATTTGGGTTGTAAATTTTATAGCTCCTTGCCTACAGAAATGAAACATAGGCGGTAATTGACTTAAGAAATATTTGTTTACTGTGTGTGCGGCGTATCTTGAGTCCTGGAAATATTTTATAAGCGGCTACGTCTTCCTGGAGGGAGCGGCTTTAATCGACGGCCGGCATTGATTTCGTAACCATTTTGGATATCAACAAGGCGCTCTGCTACCAAAAACGTACAATCGATTATCTGTCTTCGTTCTGCAGCGAACTCAAGATAGGCCGCGCACACTTTAAGTGGTTAGTAGATCAAAACCCTCCTCGCTTAGCAAGCTTGTTCAGCGTTATGAAGTAACTTTGATGGCTTTTCTCATTTTGTCGCAGTAGTTAAAGTGGCACTACCACCAATTGAAAGTCTGTAGAATCTGGCAAAATCTAGAGCTATCTTGTACTACCTCGCACTCGATTGCATCAAGCGAACGAACGCACAACGCCATTTCTTTTAACAAAACGAGCAAGCTACAACCTCCAGACAAGCGCTTAGCCGCAGACCAACTCTTCCATGCTAACACCTTTCGCAGGTCCAGGCATAATCATGCGAAAAATGGCGTTGCAATAGTGTTTTTGACCGTATTTTTTTTATTTACCCTAAACAGATAAGTATGAAACACCGACTGAAAGGACGCAAGCTTCGCGCGCTACTATATACATCGAGATTTCTGTAATCCTAAAACGTATGACGCAAGCAATCGTGAAACTCCGGGTGTGGGCTCATTGTGTGTGCGACCACACATGCCAAGACATGTACGACGCATGCGCTAAGCTTTAACACGGAGGATTTGGTCTGCGCTTTTAACCTCCAGTAATTATTTAGTGAAAATGTGGTACGTCCTCGTGTACTTAGGGGCAAGCTATAAACATGAACGATTTCACAGCCGCTAGATGGCGCCACGGTATTTTCGTTCGATTTTCAATCGGTGATAGTGCCACTTAAATGTCTTCAACTGAGTCTTAGTCTCTTTGAGTATGAAAGTGTTTTTGTAGGTTGTAATTTTTTATCTTTGTTTCTTAACCGTAAATTTTATTTAGAATTTTTATTCTTAGTCGCACAGTGCTGGATTTTGAAACCCTGTTTCTAATTTTTTTATATTTATTATTTTCTATTTTTTTTTGGTACGTGTTTCGTTTTAGTTAAACGATCCTTACCCACACCCAAGCATCTGCTTGTATGGTGTGGGGGTATGCTACTTCACTGTTGGACTTTCTTTTAAATTGTAATAAAATAAAGGCCTGGCGTGCCCCAACAGGCCCAGCTACAAGATGGAGGAAAAGGTAAATCCCTAGGCACGCCACGAGCTTTATTAGGGGGGGGGGGGGGCGCCGGGGACCCCGAACAAAGCGAGCAACAAGAGCCCAGTGGTAAGCATCCTCGTCTCCAAACCAAATGAATGCCGATTCGAATCCTGCAATTCCGTTTTAAAAAAAAAGTCACCAGAATGAACTTGGGTCCGAAAGAGTTAACTCAACATCCAGAATAATGAAAGTATGTGAATAAGGGAGTGGGGGGGGGGAGGCAATTGAGGCTTTATGTCGTGTCGACAGCTAGGTCTGTTAGTGCCAACCTCAGTCACAGTGCAGTGGTCTGGTTTGCCACTGCACCACACATTACGGAGATGTTAAACATTAAAACCCCAAATCTAAATCTGATCATATATCTGCTCCTCCTGCAAACATTAAAAAGTCCCAGACAGCAGGCCAGGAGCACTCATTGCCAACTGATGCACTAAGTCTCGCATAAGATGGAAATGGCAACTAACACCATCAAGATGGCGGCAGTCATGTCAGATTCGATTGTTCGAATAAATGAGTGCGAGGGGACTTTGTCCGCGTTTTGCGGAGTAGTTCGTTTATGCATTCCAAACTCACATTTTCAAATAAGGACAGGCTATGTCATCATAGGCCAAACCCTCAGTAAGACAACATCAGAATATCCAAAGGGTAACCAGTTCGTAAAAAGTTCTTTTACGGCCACCGCGCACTGAGCGACTTGGCCGTGCGGCCAGGTCGCTGCGGCCAACGAGAATGCTTACGGTGTATGTAGCAACGCGCGCACTTGGCCGCAGCTGCCAGCCTGTGGCCGCGGCCACTGCTCGGGCGGCGTGCAGGCGGCCACAGAGCGACCATGCTTGCTCCAGGTTCATTTTTCACCATGTGATCGAGAATTATAAATGAAAAACGGACTTGGCCGCGCGGCCCGTCGTCGTGTTTTTTGGCCACGGCGACCACTGGCTGCGCGACCTGGCCACTAAGTGCACGGACGGCCTTAATGCGAGATGTCACGGCTCCACCATTTTCCTATACCACGCGCCATGGCTGTTTGCTGTGACGTGCATATCACGTGACTGGGCTAGTCCAATCAGACGGCCAAACAGCCGTTGTTCTCGTTCGTCATTGGCTAACTCATGGTGACGTCACGGCAAACATCCATTGTGCATGGTTTAGCCATAAATCACTGTTAGGGCAACGACTCGCCTTTGCATTCTCGTGGCTAAAATTTTATCGCGATGGCAAAGGTGTCGTTGCCAAGGTAACATCGCTTCCTGGACTAGCTAAATCCGACATCGTTTGAACAAATGCTTGCGGTGTTAGAATTCGTGACAGTATAATATAGAATTCCTCCTGACGAAACAATTTTCCCAATCGCTTTTAACTCCGTTATAGACTCGTTTCGCTGCGAGGCTGGCAGAGCTAAAACTCCCACCGTGTTGGAATATCAGATCATTTCTAGCTTCTAGCTGCGAGAACGCAAAGGCGAGTCATTGCATAAACGCGGCCTTAGAGATCGTGTTACGAGTCAGATGAAGGCGTAATAGAATTCGAAATTCATCAAAGGTTTTTCTTACATTTTATTGCTGCGGGTTAATGCTTATCCAATTAAAACCATAAAACCATAAAATGATAAAAGAGAAATCGTCCAGTTTCCAATAGAGTCAACCTAAGAAAGTTGGGCCAAGATTAAACACCTATTAACCAGTCGATTTGACGCATAAAACCACAGCAACGAAATTAAGTTTGCACACTGCACAGCCAACTTGCAAACCACTTGCAACCACAGTGGTCATCGTGGCCGAGCAGTGAGACAGCTCAGCCCGGTCGCTAGAGGTTTGCGGATCTGGTCAAACCCCTGGAAACGGAACCTTGGCAAAGTCCCCGCCAGGACTGCCGGCCACGGTAGCGTCAGAGGCTACCAAGCTCCTTCAGCGGTTACGGGAACTATTCTGGACAATTCTGGGTAATCTTTCGGGCCCTACGATGATCAGAGATTTCCCGGTTCAAATCCCCGGGTTGGCTCCTCCCTTTACCAGATATTTCCTCTCTCCTAAAAGTCTGGTAATGTTCAAAATTGAGCCGGTTCAGCCACACGAGCATTAAATTGCTTCGGCTAACTTAAGGCTCAAAGAAATTAATTAAAAAATTTTCAAAAGATTACCATCGTTAAGTATAATAATGGTTTGACACAAACGCATTGTCAACGTACAACACTCGGTGTTGACATTTTAAGATGGACACAGAATTTTACAATCATATAGCTCAGAAACTGACGATATTGCATTCATCCATATAGTATTGGATAATGTATTAATTCCTGGCTTTTCCGCCCTAAAGTTTTAATGTAGAAATACTACCAAAATCAAATAAATTAAAGAAGCAGGCATTACAGTGATTATTAACTCTCTTATGCATTAATTGAAATGAGATGCTTAACAGGTGGCATTACTGGAGGTAAATTTTTTATAACGTATTAGGCTAATATATCCTTTAAAAACAGGACAAAAGATATGTTAAGAAGAAAAATACCGGCAAGCAATACTTATTAGCACGGCGCCGTAATTATTAGAGTTCGTTTGTGCACGTGAATTTCAGAAAATTGGACAGGAGGAGGAGGCGGAGGTGACGGCGGAGCGGGTAACAATGTCAAAATGTTACAATGCTGCAACATGTAACAATGGGGTAACAATAGGCGAAGCGCACAATATCGGATTATAGCTCACTCGAACAAGATGCAACGATGGTTGGGTGCCGGGAAATTGTCGTTGTTTGAGTTAGCTAGCTCGTTGTGGAGCACCAAAATTAAAGGGTCTTGATTTTCCTTAAATCTTCAAGTTTTAACCCGTAGGGTGCGAAGTCTTAAATTTGGGCGGCCGACATGACTGAGTGACTTATTTACCTTTTCAATGCGGGCTTCGGGAAGCCACTTGAATTGCTTCCGCGATTGTTGCCACGATACTGAAACAATCCAGAATCAACTACTCATCGAGATGACGCATGCTAAATCCAGAAATACGCTAACGTGTTGCTATCAAATAATAATCATGGGACAAACCTTCGGCGGATCCTAAACATAAGTATCCATTTCTAATGTTCCGTTTTTTCGTAAACAAAACTAGGTAGACAGTGGACACATATAAAATGGAAGCGAAAAAAGCCAACAAATAACTGAGAAAAAAACATTAGAGCTCGTATCCCCATACTCACAACCCTGAAGGTAGACGAATAAAAACGGATTATTTCACTCAAACGCAACGAAGTACAATTTGAACTCCAATTCGCAAAACGTAAATCCACAAACACACACAAAATAGACGCCACAAACAGCAAAACGCTACAAAATTGAAACATAAAAATGCATACACAAAATGAACACAAATTATAGTTCGTTGCATTCGAGTGAACTCTAATTCGTTTTTATTCGTGTACCCTTCAGGGCTGTGAGTATGGGGATGCGAGCTCTAATGGTTTTTTTTTCTAAACGGCGAAGCCGTTTTTTGCTCAGTTAATAACAGTAGCGATCAGCTTCAGAGTCAGAATTTAGCGCCAGGATTTAATGTGCTAATCAAACGGTAACACTAACATAACATCACCTTAGTACGATGCTGACAATTATAATGTTTATTAACTCGGTTTCAAAGTCGGGTTGGTACGAAGCAGGGAATGGAATTCGAATTCTTGTCAAACCCATCTGCTCAAACGAGGGTTGGTTGATGCAAGGCTGTTGTCTAACAGACTTACAGCTTGGCACACCAGAAATACCTACCTGCAAGTCTTGCGACCGTTCTTTCCTGGCAGTTGCGCGCCTTGTAAATATCACACAGCAAACCGCAATGAATGTGAATCTCGCACACTCAGACGTTCTTTCCAGGCCGAAAACTTTTCGGCCTTATTCGTCGTCACGGAATGTCAACTCGATTCGAAACTCTTGCGGAACAGAGTTGACTTGACAACATCCAATAACGTTTGAAAGCCCGAAAATACAGAATTCATACATTCGTAATTTCAACTTGGTGCCGGATCCTGTCCTTTCCCGAAAAGCTAAGCAGCTCTAGCCAACATCGGAAATACGGTAACAGAAAATATTGACAAGTTAAACATCCCCCGATCCGATCGTAGCCATGGTAACCAATTTCCTCCTTGACGCTTTACGTCCACGCCCGTGAGTCAGCAGCGTTTGTTCACAAGATGGAGACGGACCCGATTATTGCTAGATAGCACCCGCCGTCCTCAGAATTACAGAAAATCGATATTCACTCGTTTTGGCCTCAGGGCACGACACTAAAATAAATTGCAACGGCAAAATTGCAGGCATGTAGACTCAGCAGTTTAAAATTTAAGGTGAAAAATTGTATTATTAAAGCTGCGTTACTATCCGACGGCAAAGGTGACACGACAGCGATTTGGAGTAGGACGGGTTCAATTGAACAGTTCGAATGCGAATCACGATATTCGAGTAAGCGTTAAGTCCATAAAAGTTCTTACAAACGGTCTTATTTCTTGTATGTTTTGTTGCTGTTGGGTAACTCCAACTTAATAAAACGCGGTCGTATATGAGGACCTCTATCTTGTCTTGTTGGATGGGTGCATGAGTTGAGGGGGCAGCACATAGCAGATACGGAGAAGGGGCACAATGGAAGGAGGCGAGGCTATGTGTAACATTGTCTGAGTGAACACTGGGCTGTACATGTTTCGTTGTTCATAGTTGGATTGTGATTCGATGTGATGTTGATGTATTGACAGTGTTGTATTGTAGTGAATTCTAGTGCAAGCCAAGGCCAACTGGGGTAGAAATCGCGTGTTTTGCCTCCTCACGCAACGCCAGTTCACCTGCGTGCCTGAAAACTGATGCCTTCTACGGTTGCTATGGCAAAAACAAAAAAAAGATTCTGCCGCGGTATAATTGGTGGAAACAGATGGCAGTTTTATCTGCATTCTACTGTAGAATAGAGGTTGTCGGCCAGTAAGCTATACAGCTTTCTGAAGGCCCTAGCAGCAGATGTTAAGTGGAAGGAACCACCATCGTAAACAGTTCTTTCTTGCCGCAGGAGGGAGGAAACCGGAGTACCCGGAGGAAACCCTCGTACAACGGGCGGGAAACAACCGGAGAAAAACCCGTACATATACACTTCCCGTCCCAGGATCGAACCCGGGTCTGTAGGAAGCTAGAGGTGTACAGCTGGGACCAAGACACCTATCGAATCTGACGCCCCAGTGCTCGCAACTATAGTTTGCACCATTACGCCATTTTAACCGGTTTTTTTGTTATTCCTTTGATAATGAGTTGACAGCAGCTCGAAACGTCGCATTTGCATTTGAAATGGTGCACTTTTGGCTTCTCTTTTGAACATACTTATATATGGATGCATGGCCACTTCTGTTTAATTTCAGAGGTCATGGATTTAACTCCCTGTTCAGGTAATCTAACGTTTAAGTCCAGAGAGCAACGGAAGTACACTTGAATACAGTGTACGCTGTCATTCTTCAGGGTTCAGGCAATTTTTTTTTACTTCTGACATTTCCCCTGACGTTTCCAGGTGCAGCCAATGGCAATTTCCAGGTGTTTACGAGATGTTTAGTTAGGGAAACAAGCAGTAGCAATGGTTTCATTAATATTTGCACAAAAGTAATCCAACATCCCAGAAAATAGTTGATCTAGAGACTAGTCCAGACAGGACTAAACATATTTTCATCAGAGATGTTGGTACTAGCCTAAGATTTGGTTTATTGAATTTATATCTATTGTGTGCGCAGCGTATTTTGAGTCCTGTATGTATTTTACGAGCGGCTACGTTTTCCTGGAGGGAGCGGCTTTAATCGACGGCAGCCATTGTTTTTGTAACCATCTTGGATATCAACAAGGCACTCCGTTACTAAAAACATACAATCGATTACCTGTATTCGTTCTGGGGCGAACTCAAGATAGGCCACGGACACTATAAAATACTAAAACACAAATTATATTAAATTATGTTAAATTATATTATCAAATTAATTATATTAAATTATTATCAAATTATATTAAAACACAAATTAAAATATTCGCTACTAGCTTAGGATTTTGTTTCTGACCTGCTAATTCAACGGAACTTACAGAACAGGCACAAAGCCAATTTTTTTTTCCAAATTTCCTTATCTTTTCTCCGATTATCAAAAAAATTTCTTGCTTTCCCAGAAATTTCCCTCAGATTTCCAGGTTCTCCACATTTTCCAGGTTTTGTCTGAACCCTGTTTAATCTTTGGATTTTCAGTCTTGTTAGCATGATTTATTTTCATTTACTAATTTGTTGTCCTTAAATGCCATCTGGACGTAGAGTCTGCTAACTATTGACGTCATCTTATATGTAGGCCTATAGTAGCATCACATTCGAGAAAATTTACCGCTCTGCTGAAATATGCAGAGTGAAATGAAAAATTAAGGTCTTAGCAGGGAAAGCTGTCGAAATCGATATGAGCAGACGAGCTACCGACTCCGGAAAGTGTTGTACCAGATGCCAACTTGCACCGTGTGCCGCAGCTATAAAATTTCGAAAATAAGTAAGGAAAGAACTTGCCTTAGGAAGGCCTTGCGAAAGCCGGAGGGGCCATTCGCAAATTGAGTAAGTCACGCAATGACGGCGGTTAAGGAAAAAAGTCTCGTTAAGCCACAACGCGTTCACGCGTCCTAATTTCGCAGCTCCGCTAGAAATAATCTCAAATTCCAAGATGGCGTCCCATTTGGCACTTCCGACTGTTAACGAAACACTAAAAACACGAAGCCTGAAGCACAGAGTAAAAAAAAAAACACTTATATTTCGATACCTTGTATATTTAAAAAAAAAATACGTACCTTCCTCAAAGATAAATAAAAACAGGTAAAAAGCCATACACTATGTCAATAACGGGTCCACCATGACGGTGTCGTTAAAATGGCGTATTTGGCAAAATCGTGGTGGACGTGGCGAAACGCCAGGAAAAGTAAATATGCAATTTTAACGACACCATCATGGTGGACCCGTCATTGCCATAATGTAAGGGGGGGATTTACTACTTTTATTCATCTATGAGGATGTTACCGCATTTTTTTTTAAATACAGCGATATATAGGGCGAGGGGTAATCGTATAATTAGAAAATGGCATAATTGGAAGAACGTATACAGTGTAATAGCATAACAGAAATCCGTATATTGGAAAATCATATCTAACACAAAGTTCGTGTAAAGAAATATCGTATAATGTCCCTGCCTCGCTCGCGCTGTCGTGCTCACTGAGGCTATACATGTAACATCAGAAACCGCAGCTATATTATTGTTCGGTTGACGTTTATGCATTACTAGCATCGTACCCGGCTTCGCCCGGGGATTTATTTGCCCCGTGGTTGTTTCCCAGTATTTGCGCGGTGCTGCCTGATCGTTCACTGCAACAGTCATTTATCTTTGTGTAATACTCCCCCTTTCCGTCAATCCTCTCCCTCCGCAAAGCAATATCGTAATCAAATAGTGGCTTGAACATAAGCACTGCCCCACTAATGGGCATTCCCCGTTCAGGCCCTTCCCCACTCCCATTAGCGTGCGAAAAATATCTGTCCTTCGTATACATTACGTCAATTAAGACATGCCTTTGCGACAGCGCAGAGCAAATTGTTAGTCGATGTAACAATGTGCCAATTTCAACTTCTTTTCAGGGCAACAACGTCCCAGTTTCACCTTCAAGCCAAAGAATTGACACACTCGCACATTTTCATTGTTCCCCTTCCGGGGGTCGTTGCGGTTGCTTCATTTCTGCTATGAGACTTTGGTTTATAATGTAAGATTTATTTTTATCCATTATAGGCCTACGTTTATCCATTATACGATATTCGGTTTCAATGAATTTCCGTATTTTTTATTTAGGCAGATATTAGACACTTATCCCATTAGACGATTTTCCAGTTAGACTTTCGTCCGACGCCCCGTGAAATTAAAGTGTTTTTTTTTTATTCTGTCTGTGCTTCTGGCTACGTGTTTTTAGTATTACAACGTATATCACATCCATCGGTTGTTGATACGGTTTGTAATGAGAGTTCTGAAACGAATTAGGGAAATTATTTCGCCAGGAGGAATTCTTCGTCTTGTCACGGATTATGCGACTGATTTATCTACCCAACGAAGTCATCGGTGGATAAATCAGGTATAGCATCGTTACCATGGCAACGACATGATCACCTTCGCACTTGAATCGCAACGAATTTCTAGCTACGTGAACTCACAGTCAGATCGTATAGGTAGTTTATACAACCGTTCGCCAAAACCAGGACGCCTCTACTACAGCACCGGCCGGATCTTGGACGAAAAATAGTATACGTGACTGCATGGGCTGGACAATATGGCCGCCGAAAACGCCACTTACGCGTTTGATTTGTTCTGTTGCCGCTTTCTGTCAACCGAGGGCAACACTGACTGTACAAAATGCCAGCGTTCCTCCTTGCAACACTTCCTGAATACACAAACGTGTCATTTTTTTTTCCAAACGCAGTAAAATGGCTGAACTGTGGCTGAGTGATAACTTTAAAAACTATTTCAAAATACATTTATAGATAATACAAATTTATAGCGTAAATCTACGCAAAAAATACATTTATTATTTTAAAAACTGCCACTAGCCGCTTTCGTGGCTCTCCGTGTACAAACATGCGATTAGCGGTGGGTTAGCTTTGCCAATTCCCGAACAGACTTCGAAGAAATGGGCCAGTCGTGGCGCCCATTTTGTGTACCCCCCACCCCCGCCTAATATTGTTGTACAGTAGGTCGGGCCGGATATTTTACTGGCCATGCCAAAACAGTGAGGTTGTCCTAAGGCAATACGGTGGCAGTACATGTTATTGGCAATACGTAAAAAAAAATAGAAAAGAAACAAAGCACAACAATGCTCCTTCAGCGGCTACGGGAACTATTCTGGCCAATTCTGGACAATCCTTCGACCCCCTACGATGATCGGAGGTTTCCTGGATCGAATCCTAGGGTTCGCCCCTCCTTTTACTAGATATTTCTTCTTCTAAAAAGACTGGTAATGTTCAAAATTGGGCCGGTTCAGCCATTCGAGCATTAAATTGCTTCGGCTGACTTAAGGCTTGAAATAAATTAATGTAAAAAAAAAAATTATTTTAATCATTGCTCAAACTGTCGTCAATATTTCCAAACTTTTCCTATTTTCGCACAATGAACAACATCCAACAGTGATCAAACGACGATCCCGAAAACATTTCGTCTCGCATCGAGAATTCAACTTCCAACATGGCATCCATGTTAGGCTTTTTGAGTCGTAAACAAACCATCGAATGCTGGCGTTAAGAAACAGTACGCCTTTTTTTTTTATCTATTGCAGAAGAAATCGTTTTCTTCACGTCATAAATCTACGTCACAATGCAAAATCCGTTGAACTCCTTTCCTCCAGACGAT